>PVIW01004472.1:0-131577 GCA_004026585.1 Noctilio leporinus
CTCACTAAGGATATGTTCATTGCTTTAAGGTAGGGGGAGGTAGAGAGGGAGGGAGAGAAAGAGAAAAAAGGAGAGAAAGAGAAAAAAGGAGAGAAAGAGAAAAAAGGAGAGAAAGAGACATTGATATGAGAGACAAATATTGATCAGTTGCTTCCCACACATGCCATGACTGGAGATCAAACCTGTGATTGGGGATTGAACCCACATACTTTTTGTGTTCAGGACATTGCTCCAAGGGACTGAGTCACCCAGCCAAAGCACCCTTTGTTAAGAGCTTAAAATTAATATCCCAACAAGCAGCTTCAGGGTGGCAGGGTTATCAGTGGAAGTGGAGTTCTTAGCAGTGTCAGGGTGAAAAGAATTTCCTGAGACCCACAAGGGAGGATGGGGCTCTGTGGTAAACTTAATTGATGATGTAAAATTAAGGGGACTTCCCTCCTGATTTCCCAATGTCCCATCTCTGTCTACCTATCATGGAAAAGGTCCAGAATTAAGGCCACTGCCTGGAATTTCTGCTCCATAATAAAGTACAGTTCAGTCCAACATTTGGCTAGTTCAGCGTGTGTTTCCAGCTGAAGTCCATTGCTGTGCTCTCTCTAGAGTCCACTTGGCCATTGACCATAAAGCTGGTAAGGCCACATGGCTATGGAGAAAGGATGTGCAAATGCATGTTAGTTTGGGCTTGGAAAAGACTGGAAGCTTTTCCAAATTGGCCAATGAACTTCCTGAATTTTTGTGTACTTTTGATTTGCCCAACTCTTAGTTAGACTGATAGGCATCTTTGGTCAAGCACCGTCCCTTTTGTCCCTGCACATTTTGATACCAGAGTGGGGGAATGGGGAAGCGTTCATTTCTCCCTTGGTGGAGAAGCGCTATAATCTGCTAGGTGTGGAGCAGTGTAGCTCCCTGCTGAAACAAACAGGCTCAGGCTCCCAGTTTATCGAGCCTAATGTCTAACTCCCCTTTGCACCCACGTCCTATCAATCATTAGCTAAATACTAATGGCAGCAATAGGATTTTGTGCTCCCTTCAATTGTGTGTTACATGGCATTTTTTAAATATTATTTAAAAAAATAAGATTTGGTGTATTTTTGGTCCTGGATATTAAAGAATAAAAAGTAGAAGAAGCAGCTGAAAACCTTGTGGCCTATAACCAGGAAAACACAGTAAAACCTAAACTAGTCTGTACTATTAGTTGTAAGTTATGTGTGTAACATTCAAGAAAGGTATAGGTCAAGTCTTTGGTTTAATTCATCAAAGCAATTAAACAGAATAAATTTAATAAAGTTTGAATACGTTTCTAAGATCTCTCCTATATTATTTTAATAAGTATTTCCTAGAAAAAAATTAATACAGAATAAACAAAACTTACTCTTTTTAGGCAAATACTGTAGAGCTTGCTGATAAACTGCTGAAGGGTAAGAAGCTTTACTATTAAAGGATGAGCTCTATAAAGGGGAGAAATCTCAGCTGGTAGATTGTTAAGGGTGAGGATAAACAACAATGAAAGCCTTCCTCTGGCTGAGGAGAAAAGCACTGGGAACCAGAACACCACCTGGCTGGTAAAAGGGGAAAATATATTCTCAGTGCATGGAGAATGGCTACTTTAATGACAGTGTCCTAAATCCAGAGTACTAAACCACAACAGTGGTTGCTGTCAAAGCAGCAAAAAGAAAATAAAATTGGCTTAGACTTTTATTCTTCCTGTTGAAGGAAGTTGGCAAGCACTTTACCTACAAAAGAGAGAAAAGAAAAAAACAATATGGATATCACTTTTCTCTATGGCGAGTGATGATCCCATAAAGTCATAAAGCACACCGGAAGAGTACACTACCAAAGGACTCATGACATTCTTTTGCAAAACACTTTACAGTATTCAAAGTTCTCAGTGTTTTATCTGATTGCATTCTCAAAGAACCCTCTGTGGTTTTATTATTCCTACTTTAGACATGAGGAAGCAGATAATTAAAACAGAACAGGAAGGAATTCTAAGAGTAAAACATTGAGAATTGGGAAGCCTCAGATTAAGACCAGATTTTTACCCCTAATTAGTTTTCTGAGTTTCTTGAGTTTATGCAAATAAAGTGGAAGAGTCTCAGTGGTATCTTACAGCCAATTATAATGATAAAATTACCTCAGCTTGCCTCAGTTTACTATGTGTAGTAAGTAGCTACATTGAGCCTAACATTGGGAGAGTGCATTCATTCTGCCCAGCCCCTTTTGTCCCTGTGTTGCTGCTCTCTTGAATGGCTTACGGCATACATTGCTTAAACCATGAATTATGCAATAGCTAGGGTGAACCATTCTCAAGGATACAGACTCTCCAATAAAAGTCACTTGAATTCAGTAGGGAAGAGATCATAATGAGTGGAAAACCAACTGATATTCAATTGGTAAAATGGTATACTAAACTTTAGCCTGGGACAGATCAGCAGGTGGCAGGATCATCTAAACTTTGTTAGATGAGATATTCCAAGTGAGCTGTGGAGAACAACTCCTTCTAGAGAGATGTTTTATTGCTCAGTGGATATAGAGCTGCTATTTTTTAACTAAGACAGATCTCTGGGTTAACAAGTTATGGAATGGTAATAAGTAACCACATCTGATTATCTGGAAAGTTGTGACTAGCATTAAGTAACAATTTTAATCTAAAACTTCAATATATATCTATATAAATTTCAGTATTTCACATAAATTCAGATCTAAGAATGAAAACATTGCCAACATAGGGCATTTATTCTTCAATTTGGGTGAATACAGTGTGTGTGTAGTCATTAAAATAATACAAAGGTTTTACTAATCCTCTCAGCTGGTTTGGATAGAGGACTTACCATAAATGTGGGTCTTTAGCATTTCTACATTTATTGTACAGTTGAACAATATATTAGAAAATATCCAAATAGTAGTTTGAGAATAATTCCCACCACACATGCTTTTCATCCTAGGTTTTAACCTAATAAAATATTAGGTTGGCTTTTTTTTTTTTTTCATATAGTATTTTCTTGCCCCAACCATGTTGGTGACATTAAGTAGGAAATAGAAATAGAATGTTAATGGTAGAAGACCCTGTTTTAATGCATGGTAACATCTCAATGAATTCCATTTCCATCTGCAGTTTTTCACTTACTTATTGCTCAGTCATTCTATAGCTCTCCTGGGAAAATGCAGCTCCCAGACCCTGAGCAAGTAATTACTAAGCTTATGAAGTCAGTCACAAGAGGTATATTCATATTTGATTGATTGCTTTGGAGAGTTCGGCTCTTGGAATATACCATATCTTGTTGAACTATTACACAGGGAAACTGACTTTCCCTAACAGCTCCTTCCAACATCAGCAAGAAATAGCCCTCGTTATAAAGCCTGAGGTTCTTTCCTTAACCAGTTGTTCAGAGAGAAGGGACATGTATCTAAGACATTAGAAAATTTAAGGAAGGTAAATCAGTTAAAATTTTCCTTGGAATCATCCTATAGGTGGTTGTTCATTACAGCTCAGTTTTGATCCTCTGAGAAGTAGTTATCAACTCAGTACTAGATGTGTGATGCTTATGGAGGCAACAATTGAAAAGGATAATGGGGATGGAGTGGAAATGGAGAGAGACAACCTTCGGACACTGACACAGTCCTGACATCTGTGGAAGAGAAACAGAAGGAAGAAAGACTGAGAAAGAAGAGCCTTGGAGTATAGCACATAGCCTTGCTAATGTGAGGGCCTTGAGCCAAGGTCAAAACAGACCTCCAAGAGTAAGAACCAGCCTAGCTTTAGGGTCCCAATGATTGATCATTGACTGGAAGAAGCTTGGGAAATCTCAGCCTTGAATAAATACATAACTTGGATTTGTCAATTAACTACGCTCCCTGAAGCAGAAACTCTTAAAGGGAGATTTGAGGTGTTCACCCTTTCCACCTCCATTCAGTGCTTAAATAAGTACATTTATCTTTCCATTTCATTAATGATGTAATGTATTAGAGGTGGAGGCATTTACCTTTCAACTAATTATTCCAATAATACTAAATGATGAAGTAGGAGAACTAGATTTAGGTCTTGCTTTCAGTACTTAGTTACATGACCACCGTACCCTTGTATGCCAGAAATTTCTCCTGTATAATATTGTCTGAAAAAGTTTTATTTCCATTTTAAGGTACCACAAACAGAAGTATTCTTTTCGACTATGAGCAAATTCTCTATTGGTATTTTCTTTTTCTTATTCACATATGTTGAAATATATACTATAGAAACTATATGGTTGTTATTCTCAAAGTCATTCCAATTCAGACCTTACACAACAAGATGTTAGTGTTAAGAAATGTGTAGTACATTTAGAAATTTAGGTATAGAATCCTCTTGAAAAGTTGCTTCATTAGAAGTACATTCCTCACTAGCACATTCAATTTGGAAATAAAAATTACAATCTTACCTGTTATCTGAAAAATAGAATGAATTACATTAATTATCTATCCCTCTGTATTGAATCAATTTCCAGAGTTTTTATTAAAATTTATTGACTTTTTTGTATAAACACCATTTTTATATTCTGGAAGGATTGTGCAGATAGTTAAATAATGCTTTCATATTTTTGAGCACATCCTAAGGACTAGGCACTGTTCATTTGACCAAGTATTTTGCTCCTAATTATCCTGTTATGGTTAGTTATTGCCACAAAAGTTCAGCATGGAAATTAACTGCAGAATCTCAGCAGCATTTAAGAATAAGTGCATGTTTAGGCTACACATCTCCAGAACAGTTTTTAATTTGTGACTATAGAGTCTGTTGATACATGAACTATTGTTCAAGTTTCAGTTTGGTGCATTCACAGAGCAGTGGTGGTTTAAAGGATATCTCTGATTCATATACCTTTCATTTTACTTCTGGGATCAATGGACTGGCTTGGGCAAGATCTCTTGGTTGCAAATTGGTAAATGATACAACTGAAGGTATCATAAAGTCTACACTCAGGACTAGCACACTGTAAACCTCATTTTATTGGTCAGTGTAACCCCAAAGTAGTCATGCCACACAGAAGTAAGCCATGTCCACAGTGGGAGTGCTCTGAAGCATTACTTGTCAGAGTGTGTGACTATAGGAAGAAATGGAGTATTGAGACCAACAATGCAATATAATATATAGGCTAAGAGACAAGCTATTTTCTTGTTACCATTTTACAAATGAGAAAGCTGAGGCAAGAAATGTTAAAATTCTTCCTCGAATTTCAGGAAGCTTATATCTGGCTGAAGAAATGACAGAAGCAAAACATCATGTAAGCAGAGCATGCAAGTACTATAAAATTTAAGGAAAATAGAACTTTCAATTTGCTATTAAAATTTTGCTATTGCAGCATAGAAAGCTAACCACTCTTGTGTGACGTAGAGCTTGAAACAGATTGTGAAACCTGGCTAGAATTTGAATAATCAGAGGAAGTAAAAGATGGAATTTGAGATAAGAGATAATGGGGCATAGACATGCATTATGCCCATATGCTTGTGAGAGAAAAAGTATACTGGAACCAATAATGTTTAAAAAGAAACAGAATATGTGATTGTAGAAATCAGAGTCAGTGATTAATCTGGACTCTTGGAAAACATTGATTTTTGTGGCTCTAATTTTGAGACCAGCTTGATGGCTATAATTTTGTATAACCATCATGCTAAAAAACCAGATTTAGGTCTTATTTTTCAAATGAAAGAATTGCTGTGGGATACATTGGGAATGATGAGTAAATAGACTTTGTTAACTTATCCCTGGTAATAATTAAGTTTAACCACAAGATTTTGATCCTGAGCATAATGAAACAATGCACATAAACAGAAATATTCAAAAGAGAGTCTGGGCTGGTGGGAAAAAAGATGCTGACTTGATTTTGGATATGTTGAGTTTTGATAAGAAGAGGGTAATATAAACTAGATTTGTCAAGCAGAGAATTTGAAATTAAGACCTAGAGTTCATAAAGGGGGAAGGGTAAAATATTCAGATATCATTTGCCATGAGGTGAGAATTAAAACTCAGATATAAATATCGGAGGTTTGATATGTAGAAAAAAGATCTGAAATCAGGAACTAAGGCTTGAGGAAAGTCTGCATTTGGGAGAATAAGAAGGATAAAAAACAGTGACCAGAAAAAGAGCAGAGGTATGGTTCTCGGAAAACCAGGAGTAGGACAGTACAGGAAACAAATACGTAATGACTAATACTGCAAATGAATCCAAAATAAATATTTTGATTGACTTTTTGAGGGTATTGTTGACCTAAAATTGCACTGTTTCCAATAAATTCTAGATGCCTGTTTTGAAAGAACAAAGAACAAAAATATTAGTGGCTGTAGAGGATATAAAGAATATTAAAATAGACTATTCAAAAGTCTAGAAGTGAATAAACTAGCACAGTGGTTACCAGCATAGAGACTGGGGTCAATAGTTTGTTCCAGGAAGAATGGGTATTTGAGCTTTGGCCCTGCTTTTACATCTTCCTGACATTACTTTTGGGGTGAATATATATCAAGAATGTTCCATTTTGTTCATTATAACCTTGTGCAAAAGAAAAGTTCCCTTAAAATATTATCATACATATCATTATAGTGATAACAGAGAATGGATTTTACATTTAATGAGATTATATTTTATATCATGTATTGGTTATCCTATCAGAAACTTCAAATATACTTCAGATAGTAAGTAATATGTCACAATGTAAATATTATAAAAATGTAATAAGTCAAGATTACTTAAATTATATTTAAAATGACCAGAGAAAATATTCATGTAAACATTGTATAGTTATTTTAGTTTGCCTTTCAATTATTCTTTACATAATTAAATCAATAATATTGTCAAGTTCTGGTGTAGGTGCTGGAAATAAAACTGTATCTCTTCCCCATAATTATTACATATGTGGAATATGTTTTACATATACATAAATAGATATGACTAGATACACAAATGATATTTTATTTAATTAATAGTGCTCATAATTTAAGTCGCTGCACTCCATTTCCTTGAATATATGCACAACGAATATTTTTGAAGATTAGTACTTGCTGAACTTGTACCTTTCAATTTTTATGTGTACTTTTTTCATTTGTCTGGCTATATTTTTACATATTGAGGCAGCAGTCATTTCAACTACCAAATTCTTTTAACTCAGGTCATGTATCATTTGTGTGTAGACTTTCTGTTTTTTAACTTTTGAGCTAATACACTTGAGATAATGATGATGCTGATTGTAAAATACAATGCTAAAACCTTTCTGAAAATTCTATTTCTGAATGCATTTTGCAACATTCTTTGGTCTATTTGTGAGACTGAGTAAATCCTAAGTGGAATCTCAGTGTATCTTGTATCTGACATGATAATAATAATTTTAAAATGTAACCAACACATCTAATAAGCTGATCATTTTTAGCACCAGGAACTCTCCTAACACAAAGCAGAAAAAGCAGTGTTACAAGGCTGCTAGACACAGTCTAGGTCAGAAGAGCTCTTAAGAGGCCTCTGTGAGTCACTGGTATCCGGTTTTAGTCTACTTGCTCATGGGAGCTGTCAAGTGGAATCTGTAGAAGCCAAGGGATGTGCTGTGACAAGGTGCCACTGAAAGGAGGACTAATTGGGATTCCACAGGCTAATGATGTGTGAGGATCAGAGAAGTGGACTAGCTAATGGAATGCTCAATCATTAGGGCTGGCCATAAAACCCAGAAAATACAACTGGCTAACAATCACAAATGCAATGTTTTTAACATTTTAAAAATAAAATTAACTATTGAGGATAAAATAATAGAGAAATGAGTGGTCACTGTTTTAATTAAGCTTGGTAATTTGTTCCTTTTAAACACCTCCCCTAAAATAGGAACAAAAACAAAGTAGCAAATAGAAAATATATGTGCAATATCCTTACTCTAGTTTTATTCTGTTACATAAATTATTTGTAGGTCATTTTAAAAACTCTTCTTTTGAAGCTGTCTGAGAACTAGGTTAATAGTGTCCTCTTAATTTTTAAGATGCCAAGTTTCTAGAAAGGCACGGGTTTCTCAATGCCCCCAGTTAGGATCTAAAAAGCAGTAAGCTATGCTCCCTCTTAGTGTCATGGTGCACTTCTCAGCAGGGAGCTCCTTGTCCCTTCTTGAACTCTATGTATTGTAGGTGCTCTCTATTGATTGAAAAGTAACCTATGAATGCATTGACATTATAGAAGGCTTGAGCAAAAAAAAAAAAAAAAATATATATATATATATATATATATATATATATGTGTGTGTGTGTGTGTGTGTGTGTGTGTGTATTACAATTACATTAAAAGGGTGTTTGTGTGAGGAGGGGGAAGTTGTTGGAGAGATTTGTATTCTTCAGCCATAAGGTCAGAATATTAATCTAAGAAGGAAATAGACAATATTAGTAAGCTTTATGAAGAAGTTATTATGTTCGTACAATATATTATTGGTATTAAGATTAAAATTGTAATTAATATCTATAAAGAGAAAGTGATTCAAATCTGTAACCATGAATGGGCAATGATATTTTATCTAGTGTTATTTATACTAATAAAATATTGAAAATAAATGAAATGATAGAAAGTGGTTGAACTGTGGTATGCACTGAAAGATTAAAATGAGCTTCTCTCATTGCTTCTCAACTTCATTTGGAGGCACTTATTCTAGTAAATATAATTAGAAAGTAGAAGTTATCATTGGCTACTCCTGCTTTCGTACTTATCATTATTACATCATATGTGCCTGGTTTTGAATCTTCACTCTGACTGTTGCTAATTACTTATCATGACTATAAGTTGATGTTTTTATACCTCAGTTTCTTCTTTTGTGAAATAAAAGGAGTACCTAACTCATTAAGTTAACCAAGATCATATAACTATAGCACTTTGATCAGTGTGTAACAGATAACTCTTCAATGTATATTTTTTCACTATTATGAAGATAATATAATCCTTCCTTTAGCCATTCTGTTTGATATACAGAATATTCATTGAATTCATCTTGAAAATCACTTTTAACTCTTCCCAAACTTTGATTCTTTTCCCTCTGGAGTCCAGCTCCTATTTGTAGCCACCATATATATGACCTATTCAAGTTTGGCTATTTTATTATCTTGCTTAAAACTTCTCAGTGGACTTCCCAGTCATATATGTCAAGGATGTAGGCCTCCCATGATTGTCCCTGCTTACACCTGCAAACTCATTTGCTGCCATTATGGCTCCTATTCATGTTCTAACCATAACAAAGTGTTTATTCCCAGGTTAAATGCTTATTTCTATCAAAACCTTAGTTTTATTCTTCAACATATTATATCTCAGCAGTTGCGAGTAATGGGACTAGAGAATCCCAACTAATAACGATGCTATCACAGTAACAATTTCACACATTTCCAAAGAGCAAAAGTAAACATTTTGCCATTCAGGTGACTGTAGGAAATTACATCTGAAAGACTATTTGTAGTCACTAAAATGAACAGAGACAAGGGCAGGATGGACAAAGCATTGATTAGAATCAGGAGGACAGCGCTAACTTCTAGATACCATTTCTTGCCTCTATGTATAGGTTAATGTTGGAGATTAATTAGTTTCTGAGCAAATTATACCATTTCCTGAGTGGAACTCATAGGCTGTCTCCATTTAATAATTACAATGGTTCATTATATTTAAAAGCACTTTATAATTTACAAAGTGATTTTTTGACATTTTTTATTAATTTATTGTTGTTCTCTTACAGTGGCCCCATGTTTCCCATTGCTTTCCCCTGCCCTGCCCATCCCATTCCCTCTCCCACAGTCAATCCCCACTTTGATGTCCATGTCCACATACTAGCTCCTTGACTAAACCCTTCTTCTTCTCCTCCCTCTTACTCTCCCCACACCCCTCTGGTCATCGTCCCTCTGTTCCTTGTGTCCATGTCTCTGATTCCATTTGGCTCATCTGTTTGTTTTATTCATTAGTCTCCTGTACTGGGTGAGATCATATGGTATTTGTCTTTTGCTGCCTGACTTATTTCACTAAGCATAATACTCTCCAGTTCCATCCATGCTGTTGCATGCTGATGGATCTTTCTGTGGCATAATGATTTTAAATGTACCAACTTTGGACCTAGTCTACACAGTACTTAGTGATTGAAAATATTGTCTACACATTGCAGATAAGGTCTCAGAAAGTTTTAAAATCTTCCCAAAGCTATGTGAACTCTCACCTTCTCACCCTGTGCTTTTTTATTCGGTAACCACACTACCTTCCCTGTATCATGATACTGCAATCAAACACCGGTTTAAGGCTATACAAAGACTATCTTTTCTATTTTCTTTAAATTTTAAATAAAATTATTTCCTGGACTTTTGATTCATTGACATTAAAGTATGAACTTATTACATCATTTGGAAAGAGTAATGTGGTTTAAAATAAATTCACTTAACTTGGTAGGTTCAGAAGATCTTTGTTCTAATTTCATTTTAGAGACTTGACTGGCCAGGTGGCTTGAGGCATGATAGTGAATCTTTACATCCTCTGTTAACTCACCTTTAATATAAGATTTAAAAATGTTCAGTGGAGCAAAACTATGGGGGCAGTAAGAAGATCAGGGGTTGCCAGGGGTAAGCAGGAATGGAGGGATGAACAAACAGAACAAAGAGAATATTTAGAATAGTGGAACTATTCTGAATGCTATTGTAATGGTGGATGTATGACATTATACACTGGCTAAAGCTCACAGATTGTGCAACACTAAGATTAGTTGTAATGTAAACTGGACTTCGGGTGATAATGATGGCTCTATATATGATCATTCATTATAACAAGTGTACCACTCTGGTGCAGGATTTTCATAGAGGGAAGGCTGTATATATTAGGGTCACAGAATGCATAGGAAACCTCTGTACCTTCAGTTCAGTTTTGTGGTGAACTTAAAACTGTTAAAAAAAAAAAAAAAAGAAAGAAATCCCATGTTAAAAAATCAGGATTATAACTTTATATCAGTAAACGTAAAACCATAAATAAAATAGAAAATTTTCTTTAAAAACCAACACTTAGAATGCCTGTCAGAGGATTATTGTGAAATTGAATAAGAGAATGACAGAGTGCTTTGATAGTTAATTATAAAAACTCCAGAAAGTTACAAATTCACTATCCATATTATTTTTATTTATCTTTTATTATTTAGTAGAACAGGAATAACAATAAAAAAGATGTAATGTGGTATGCATCCAAGATTTAAACTGAAGATGAAACCATTAGAAATTAAGTAGTTTAAAAACTGAGGGAGAAGAAAAAAAAGTGAATTACTTTAGACATATTTTTAAGTTAAGCTTTCAAGATCATACTTTAAGGAACATGTTTACAATATTCCCCTTGAAAGCTGGTAATACAACATTAAGTTACATTGCATTAAAGTTAATTTAATACCCAGAATATGTGACTATATTAGTCTATGTGACAAAAGGGAGTTTAAATGTCAGATGGAACTAAGATAGTTAAACAGTTAACATTTTCAATGGGGAGATTATCTTGGATTATCTGGGTGGGCTCAATGTAATCATAAGGGTCCTTAAAAGTGAAAGAAGGAAGGAGAAGAGAAAGAAATGGAAAGATGGCAACAGGGAAAGACTTAACCCAAGGTGCTGCTTTGAAGATGGAAATAGGGACACTGAGTAAAGGATTATATAGATAGATACTAGAAAAGATAAGGCAACAGGTTCCCCTTTAGAGTCTCCAGAAAGAATGCAGCTCCGCTGGCACCTTGATTTTAGCCCAGTGACATCCATTTCAGACTTTTGACTGCCATAACCCTAATATAATTTTATATTGTTTTAAACCACTAAGCCTGTTGTAAATTGTTTCAGCAGCAGTAGCAAACTAATACAATTTGCTTGGAATAATGAGGAAAGACTATAACAGTCATCTTTTGAAATTCAACTTTTAATGATGATTTTCTCTTTATTGTGATTTTCACAAAGAAAACCAGACTATCAAATCTGGTGTGCAGAATAGAAACCTGTTAAAGCAGACTGTATTTGATGCTTATGCTTTTATTTCAGAGATAGCAATTGTATCCTCACTATAATTAATATATTATTTACATTTGGATATGAGGCTTTAGTTATAGATAGTGGGTATGAAGTTGTTTAGTGTTTCTACAAGTTTCATTTTGGTATACTAATTAGTGCCATCTTGTTTCCTTAAAAAATAGTACATTTTGGCAAATTGAAGTAAATGCAATGATGGTATTTGATTTTAATGACAAAACTATTGAAATTCTTCATGGAAAAAGAACTAATACAGTTATTTCATATACCATTATGATGTGAATTTAATGTGGAAACATCCTATTGAGAATTATTTTATTTAAAAAATCATATTGGGCCAATAAAAAATAATCATTAACATTCTATAATCCTGGCGACTTCTCTATTCTGCTACCCACTGTTGATGATTATTTCACAATAATAAAATGCTTTGTTTCAATGCATCAGCTTTTCCTTTTAGTTTCCTAAGATAATTTTACTTTTCAGTATGGTCAGAGTTTTCTTTCTAGAAGAGACAAATGACATTGCAAATGTTTATCTATGAGAAATACAGGATTCATAACCAGTTTAAATATTTAGTGATGATAAAAACATGTTTAGCTGTTGAAAAAAAAGAGTTTGGTGTTTTAATATGTACCTCTTATAGTTTAATATATTTTTATAAAACACAAGAATATTCATATTCATAGAACAGTATTGGAAATATATGATTTTCTTTTTTTTTGTTGGTTAGGAGTGCTGAAGTTGATAGTAAATACAAGTTCAGCCAAATTAAAGTCCTAATGAATAATTTCTTTTATCTTCGTAAAGTAGGATATTTCTAGAGTTTTTCAAAAGTAAATTACAACAATATTCTATTTATGGTAAAATAAATAACAATGCTTGGAAAGAAATAATTTAATGTAATAACATAAAGAATTGACAGCAAACATTAACTTCATTAATTTTCAGAAACTCCTACCATCTCAGTTTATGTTTCTTGTAGGTAAACATTTAACTACGAATCTAATTTTTACTTGTTGGCAGCTGTTTGAACTTGACCCTACTCAATGTTTCTTTGAGAGAATAATTCTCATTGGATGCTGGAAAAGGCAAAGGATACTTAGTGTATTTTTATACTCATGAACCACTGTAGATTTTTAATATATCAGTGTGTACACACAGATTTAGAGAGATATAGTAGTTTAATATCTTTATACTGAAATTCATGTAACTGAAAAATATTTGTAGCAACTATTAGAGTCTGCTTCTTGAATAGACACATATTTTCTTCTAATATTATTCTTCTACACCAACTTACCTTTGGAAAAAATTGCCCCCATTCTCTGGCAGAGCAAGGGGAGAGTAGTGATTGTGAACAACACCCAGAAGACTCTGCTCTGAACAATGTCTTTGCTTAGCTTTGTTACCAGAGCTGTGTGGGTTTTTACAGGGCCTAACAGACCTGTGGGAATAGAAATATACCCAACTTATGTCCCCTGTATTCTCTCTTTCTCATCTAAGGGAGGATAGGAGGAGCAGAGGAATAAAAGCACTTGTTAAGTCAGGCCCAGGGGCACAGGCTCACTAAGAAGCTGAAACCTAATCATAGGAGTATTGAGAGCTTTCTTTCTCAACCCCATCTCACCATCACATCAATAAGGTCCTGTACAACAGCAGCTGAATACAACTGAAAGAACTGTATATCTCAGATCTTACTCAAGAGTTCTCTATAAAAATTCAAACATAACAGGTAATGCATAAACAAGGACACCAGAGGAAAGGTTAGCCTCCCATACATACAACTGTAACACAATACACATCACAAATAAGGGAACTTGGGTAACTCACTATAAAATTATAAACAAATAAATCCTTTCTGTTGGCCATGAAAAATAACATAGGACTGTAAGAACTCACCTTTAAAAGATTAAGTATTTTCCTGGGTTACAAACCTTTTAAAATTTTCTAAGTTCTAGAAATGATAAAAGTTATATTTATTGGCTCATTCCACATTTCATTTTGAAGGCTTACCATGGGCTGAATACTGGCATTGCTGTAGAGATCACAACAGCTCAACACCCTGCCCTCAAGAGGCTTACTTTATAGCTGGGGAGAAAGATCATAGACAAACAAATGAGTTAGAGGGAAATAAGTTCTGTAAGATAAATCAGGGAGAAAATGAGTGAGTTTGCAATTTCAGGTAGGAAGTCAAAAAAGATCTTGAAAAAGTATTATTTAAGGGCAGATTTGGAAATATAGATCCATGCCAATTAAAAAGTTACACATATATAAATGGAATTTTCATTTTTTTTAATTAAAATAATTTGAGTGAGACCCTGACTACTTTGGAGGAGCACAGAACTACCAAAAGCAAGAAAACTATTTCTAAACCCAGGAGGGCTTATAACCTATCAGGACATATGTATACTTGGGATATGGCAATGGAGGTTTTAAAAAGGGTACAAATAAAAGGATTTTATATGTGTCTAAATAAAATAACATAGATTAAAAGGAAATGTAGATTTGAATTCTTTGATAAGCCATCTCCTAAATGGAAGTGTATATAGCTTATCAAAAATGGTCCCACACTTTCATTGCATTTCAGAATGGTGATCTCAAGAGATAGCTCTTATTTCTCTTCTGTTGGACATTTATGTGTTGAGCCTTTCACTTGTTTTTCTATTCACCTCCAATCTGTCAGTGAACTTTTAGCTGACATTTGTTAAAGTTCACTAAATTTGGAAGAGCTTCTCAAGGATTAGAAAGTGTCAGATATAATTCTATGTTAAAATCAGCAGGTCAGAAGAAAAGCCTCATTAGTATAGACCTATTTAATGGAGAACTTGGCATAAATTCTACATTACATAAAAAACCTTGCAGAAAAATAAAGTGTATTTGCATAAGAATAAGCATTGGAGAGTTTATACTTTATTAACCTGTTGAATCTTGTAAAAGGTCAAAAGCAGAAGTAATATTAAAAATCATAAAGAAGAATTCAGTAAAGAAAGTACTTAATTCCTAAATTATAAAATTACACACAAAGTCCAGGCCTGAAACAAGCTATCTTAGAATACATAATTTATTTAAAAATCAGAATTAAAATGCTATACAGTCATTTTATCAATAATTAAATTAATATATAAAATAACTTGTTCATTAAGGATATTTGAATCAATTTGAAGGTCCACTGGTATAATATTTAATAGAAAATCCTGAAAGATGCAACTTGCTGATTTTCAGGGGAAAAGTTTCTAAAGACAATTCAAAAATATGAATAGGATTTTAAAAAAAGATTTTATTCATTATTTTTGTAGAGAAGAGCAGGGGATGAGGAAGAAAGGGAGTGAAACATCAGTGTATGGGTTGACTTTCACCTGTCTCCAGCTGGGGACCAGGCTGGAGACCTGGCTTGCAACCTGGTTATGTGTCCTGCCTGGGGAATTGAACCAGCATCCTTTGGGTTTGCAGGCCAGCATCTATCCACTGAGCCATACCTGCCAGGGCGTATATATGTAGCTTTTAATAATTTTATTTCATTGAATAAATTTTATTAACAGAAAATACAGTAATATTATATGAAATTAATTTTCAATTGCTCATTTATTCACAGATTAATAATTTAAAATTATATTTTCTGATGTTCTCTTTCACTATCCTGTATTACAAATAAGTGTAGTTTAAATTTTTTTTCATTATTCTGTGAGATTTTAATCACCCTTTCTACCATAAAGAGTGAAGCCCAAGGAAACCATAGTCAAAGAAAAGATTAGAAGGAGGCTTTATTTGTGATATAGTAATATAATGAAAAACAGTCTAGTTTGGCCAGATTTCCTTTCTTATTATTTTGAGTAGCATCTTCTTATTTTGCTACCAGGACTGAGGAATTGCTTCCCACCTCAAACTCGCACTATTGTCTCATCTTTCTGGTGCAGGGAATGCTTAAAGCATCAGCTCCTGACATAGTGGAGGTCAGTCATAGCAGCTGACCATTTATGGCCATAAAGACAAATTCAGATGATAGTGATTTGAATCAAGTTATTTAATTCTTATTTGGGATTTAATCTTTTTAACTTCACACTGGGTAGTAAAATTCCCTTTCCTGTTGAGTGACAAAACCAAGATGTGAACCCAGAGGTTCCTTGACTCCCAATTTAAGAATAAATCTCTATTATGAAATTTTATGTTTAAGAGACTGAAACACACAAAGAAAAGAAAAGAGAGGAGAAAAATGTCATTTTCTAATTCAGTCAACTCTACCTAAACCATTATCCTTCCTAATTACATAAACTCTTTTGTCTAAGGTTTTTGAAGTTGAATTTCTGACACTAGAAATCATAAAAATTCTAAATAAGACAGTTAACCTAACTAAAATATCACTTATTCACTCATATCTATTCAAAAGTCAATGTGATAGTTGGAAGGGGAGGCAGCTACTTAGAAATTTTCCAGTCTTTTCTTCTTCCTAATCTAGCTCCCAAATCAGCAGCACCTAAAATTTGAGAATAATGAGGATACTTTCCAAATCAAAGAAGATATTTAACAACCATAGTACTATTACCATTTGATAAATATAGTGGCACCTTGGTACTCATTGTTAATTTGTTCTAGAACTTGTGATGAGTGACAAAACTGACAAGTATGGGACAATGAAACATTTTCTATTGCAGAACAACGTTGTGACTTGTATAAGTTTTAGCAAATGCACTGAGTCCTGAGCAAGGACCAAGAGCTTTTTTTCTTACCAAAATACAACGGAATACAGGCTTTGAGGGTTCTGAAGCCCTCAGGTACTGAGGTATGACTCTATCTAGATACTGAGAATGACATCGTGCCTTGCTACAAAATCTATTTCAATCTTTCAAGAAGCCAGGTTTGATCAACAAAAGACAGTTGGCTTAAAGAGAATAAAATTGGTAGAAGAAAGGAGAGTTGACCAGAGAAGAGTACAGCAATGAAAGAAAACAAAGTAGAAAATGCTTTTTGTATACACTATTGGATCAATGACCCAGGTAATCTGGTAGCATAGATTCATTGGATTCATCGGTTCTAAAACTGCTGATAGCAATCTGTGTATAACTTTGTTTCTTCATGTGTCTATGTGAACTCATATTTTATTAATTCAAATTAACATATTTATCTAATATTCTGTTTAGACCCACTCTTTTTGCTTCTAACTAAACATTATAGTCTCTAAATCAAATTCTGTTTCATCACAAAACTATTTTCTCAACAAGAACAACCTTTCTAATTAAATTTCAAATGCTGTTTTACATAAAATTTGGAGACAACTGTTGGTGTTCTGCTATCCTCCCTTTTCAGTATTTTTAATAGTAATTTTCCTAAGAAAATTCTGATAATCATAATCATTTACTATAATACCAATAATGATACATCTAATATCATAAACTATATTAAGGCTCACACCTTCTGCTTCAACAATTCTACAGAAGAAGAAATGGTCACATTAATTAAAATAAATTATGAAGGGCAATTGTGAAAACAAAGAAAACTTTTGCTTTCCTTTTTAAGAATTAATTCAGAATACTTAGCATAAACAAATAATATATTAAAACCTTCCTCTTCTCTGTTAGATTTTACCTGTGATTAAGGTAACCATTGCATTAGTGTTCTGAAATGCTTGTGAGGCAGTGCTTAAGATGTGGATCTCAAGAGTGAAGACAGCAGATGGAGATAAATAGGGATGATAAACAGGTAGCAATACCGGACCACAGATCACTCAAAGATATTTCAGTTTCTATCATGTGTGTGTGTGCGTGCACACACACACACACACATACAGAGTTTTGAAGTCAGCAAGTTACATTCTGCACATAAGCTATATTCTTATAGAAATTCATTAGGCCTTTAAAGTAGTCACTTATGATCTCAGGGTAACAGTTCAATAAAAAGTAAACTGTAGCTGGAAGGAAATCATAGGCTCTATGCAAGGCTTAAAGGACACTTAGTTCACTGGTTTACACACTTGCTGAGCCTAATGGAAACCTACCCTCACATCTACCTTTCTGGTTTCTGGTTTTTAATGGTTTTATTTGTACTTGATTTTTCAAAAATGTTTGAAAATTTATATGTTATAATAATTTAATACTCTTTGTGTCCTAGGAGTCTTTACTCCAGTGGTATCTGTAAATGTCAAGCATAAACTTGTATTTATAGAAAAATGTCCATTGTCTGGAGTGCCATTATTTTGTTTTTGTAATTGTTTAGTTTTTATTTCCTGGTAGAAAATATGACCCATGGAGAAATAATCAAACAACACATTCTAGTTATACATTTTTATGTTAAGGACTAAAATAAAGTACATGTTTGAGCCAAGTAACATGGTATATTATTTGCCTTGACATTTTTAAGAGACAGACAAAAATTTACTGTGAGAAGTTTTGACTTGGTTTTTATAAAGTGGCACCTTCAAATATTTTATAAATCAGATCAAATGGTGTAACTATTTGAAGCCCAGCTTAGGAACAAAATTGTTCTAAAAAGACATCCTCATGTCTTAATTTGGTAGTTGATTCTTTCTAATCATGTTCTTGTTTCGTGGTGTGGGAATGGTACAAAGAGAGCAAGTAGACAAAACATTAGCATACATATTGGCAAGCATACTTTTACAAGTATAGTTATTAAATAAAGGCTTTACTGCTAATGCCTCACTTTATGTAGCAGTAGAGACTCTGGAGGCTAGCATAGGACCTGGGCCTCAAAAGCACAAGTTGTAATAGGCTGAATTTTTTCCAATATGTAAAGCATGAATGATAATAGTATCTGTTAAAAAGATTAAGTGACAATGTAATGATTGATCACTGTGTGTAAATACATGTAATTATCTTCATATATTTATTGTAAAATAAATACCTAATAATCCAAATGGCATGTATAAATCTAGGTTGACACCAGGATAGAATAGGATAAATAAGTGCATTACAATATTTTTGCTGAATCTCATAATATTGTTCCAATCCAATTCCCAAGGAAAATTGGTGTTTATAAAATTTTAGTGTGTAGTTTTAATTCATGGATTCAAAATAAATGAGAGAGTATTTAAATCTGTTTTTTCTAAACACACTAATCTGTAATATTCCTGGAAAATGGTCTAGGACATGGCATTCCTATCTGTATTGCTCCCCCCAAATATTTTCACTAATGATATTCTAATTAAATAGGGTCTACATTATCACAATTGCTTTTTAATGTTACTTTCAAGGACATTTTAATGTTATCTTCAATGACTTTGCTGTTTTAAACTGCTGTATTTTTAGGGCTCAGGAATTGCTTATTATAGATATACGTTAATAAGTATTAGTTATTGAACGAAATCACTTAAATGCTTCTTGTCTTTATAAGAGGCCATGGAATGAGATCATTATGACCCTTAGTGCCTAAATTATTAGTATGCAAGGCTCCATTGGTTTAACAGTTTCAAATGATCTCCTGGTGACTTGTGAAGTATCTCAGGGCTTGCTTCATGTGTTTCTTAGAACAACTTCTTCATGTTTTTCTGATCAGGACTCCCATTTTCTTGGCTCTACTGCTGTGTTTGCTGTCACAGGAGATGTCATCGCTTTACTGGACACAGCAGTTTTCACTGATGACCATCGATCTAGATGGGACAGTGAGCGGCGCAATGCCTTTCCTTTGTTTTTCTATCATTTCCTTGTGTACTCAATACATAAGTTAGTTTAACTGAATTAAATGCTCTAAAACTAGTTGCGGTTATTAACTTTTTCATAATTTCTGACAGCACAACTAAGTCTAATCTGTACCTTTTAACACTAGTTGAAAGAACATTTAAGGGTAAGTACAAAATACAGAGCCACATAACACTTGCCCTGCATCTAGGGCTGGGTTTTGCAGCAGCTGTGGCATTTACATTTTGGACTGAATGTCCTTTTCATACATGACTGTTCTATGTTTGGTAGACATTAACATCCCTGGCGTCAAAGTCATTAGTATTCTTCCAAGTCAGAGCAATAAAAATGATCTCTATAGATTGCCAAATACCCACCATGGGGCAACACCCTTGGTTGAGGTCCACTAACCGAGGGAATGTGGACCAGCTTGCTACCAACCAAACCTAGAAATACACCAAGTCATCCCATACCTAAGAATCCAGACCCAAACTTCTGCAACTGATTTTAGAGAGGCTGTTCCTCAAATAAGGCTAACTGCTGCCACATGGTAACTTCTTTGCTGCTCCAAAAGGGCCTCTTTCCAAAGCACAGAGCCGGGTGTTCTCCAAGTCAACCTCTTTCCAAAACCTGTTCCAGAATGTGGTAAAAGGAACTCTCGGGACTGCAGGACTGTTTGGCGGTAATTCTTTTCATCCAAACTCTGGAATTCCTGAAACAGCTGCTCAAGGTAACAATTTATAATGCGGTAAACATGTAATAAAAGTATTCACCTAATTGACATGACTAAACACAGCAGCTAGCTGTTTCTTTCAGAGAATTCAGCCTGCCATGAAAACATGGATAGGCTCTTGCTATGGAGTTCCTTAAATAATAGTTTCAACGGGGTGTTTTTGTTTGTTTGTTTTCTAAGAACCAAAGGAGTGACAAGAAAAATAAAAATGCAAGCGTTAGCTTTAGGAGGCAGCAGCTGCTGGCACATTTTTATATGGCATATTTCTGCCTTCAGATAGTTGCAAATTCTAGCCCCAGAAGGAAAAGTTTGATACATGAATGACACTTTTTAACATTTAGAGAACGCCCTATTTATTTACAAGGCTTTTTAATGACTTCCCTAGAAAGACAATACAAGTAAATTTTCAGTGTCGTGCTAGAATCAATGTGGTATATATTATTGTAAATTGGGTTTATTTTTAAAGTTCCAAATTTAGATTTTAATGCTTGGACTATTTGACTTACATTTGCTGCTTTGGGGGCATTTTTACTTTTGAAATAGGCTTTTTTTAATTAAAAAAAATTTCACGTAGAGGGATCTAAAAAGTAAAATCCCTGAAATGTAATATTTTTTTAAAGTTGTAATTCTTATCATTGCATGTTGGATTTATAAGGGAAGGAGAGCTAATGAAACTATTGAGATGTTTTTAGACTTTTAAAATTTAATTTGCCTTCCCACTGGGGCACTTTAAGGAATTTGAAGGTATTTTGATATAATATTCCAGTGAGAAAAGTCATCACCAAACAGTCTGTTCCTTTTAGAGCTAATATTGTTCACGCATCAACACCTGCTTCTTCAGAGATGGCAGCAGCTGTTTGAGTTGGAAAAAGGAATGAAACCTTGATAGTTTCACACTCGGTACTGCTGTATAATGAGCTAAGCCAGCTTTTGAAAATCAAACTTATCTTTTGCAGGAAAGTGAGACATTGCTTTCAGGAACATTAGTTACTCATTCAGAAATGAATACCCATCAAAAATATGAAGACAAGTTTCTAAAAATATATATTTAATGAACAAGTTGCATAAAATCTATTTAACCCAGATTACACATTATTTTAGTGTCAAGGAGGCAGGAATCTTTTGGAAGTTACAGGACATACACCTTAATTAGGTTAGTCCATAGCATGTATAGTTTGTGAGTTGGTTGTTATTCAAAAACTAAATTAATTCAAATATATGAAATGTAAAGACCAAAATGTTCTTCCATCATAATATCTGTGCACTTGCTCATCTGTGTCTTTCTTATAGTATCGTATTTAAATATGAATAATCTTCCCCATTCCCAAATATTCAAAACTTCTTAGAAAATACCCACAGCACCCAATATCAAATTGTAGTCAAATAAAATATGTGGCATTATGCACAAGGAAAGTTAAAATACATAAACCTAAGCAAAATCCCGTCTTGGCTTTTTGCCTAAGATCCAATGCATAATACCTAAGCAAAGCTCTAAGTTCTTTTGTTCTTTAAATTCACTGAGACTAAATCATTTCATCTGTGGAGGATGGGTATGTGACACTGCTTGCAGTATTTAATGTTTGAAGTTAGCCAACAATTGTTTGTCTTACTGAAGTCCTGCAAAACTTTGTAGTTGGAGTTGTCCTTGAAGACCATGGAGGTTTCGTATTGTGCAGAATCCAGTGACCCATTTACTTAAAAATGTGAACCCAATATTGCACCTGTACCCTGCCTTGCCTGGTTTACCTCTGAGTGATATTCAAAGTGTGATGTTTAAGCAACCAAGACCTACACGGTTTGGCCTATCCTTTTCATAGATATGCATAAGTGTTCCTTCTCACTTATGAAGGATAGGAAGAATAGAAGTAACAAAAAAGTGAAGAAACTATTGAAAAAGACTCTACTTAATCTTAAACATGCTGATTCTCTACCAGAAAAAAGTTTATAGTTGAAAATATAGCCTAAGTGGATTTTTAAACCAAAGTATCAAAAATTAGGAAGGCAATAGACATCCCTAAGCACAGAAGAAAGTACTCATGCTCATGTCTAACCTTTAGTAGACATTTAGGATCTATTATACTAATTTCAGATTATCTAGACAAAGTACTTACCTCCTGCAGCCTCAACAGATGTAGTATTCAGCCTCATAAGGACCTTCCACCTGTGTCTGATTTTATTTGAGGTTTAGCTTAATGTGTTGAATTAGATACTTTTTTAGGTCTTATCTTTACCAACTGAACTCTTAGATAATTCATGCCACAGAGTATTTATGATTTAAAGAAAAAGCTCTGCCTTCATTTCAATTCTGGCTGTATATATGTTTTAATTTAATTTTATTATTGTTGTATTACATTCATCCCACTCTCCCCCCTTGCTCTCCCACTACCCTCCTCTTACCCTCCACCCCCGCCAAAGTCAGTCCCACTTGTTGTCCATGTCCATGGGTCATCCATGCTATTTCCTCAATCATATATATATTTAAACTCAACCTAAGTAATGACCTTCAAGAACTTGATCAAGTAATATATAATGTAGATAGGTTTTTAGTATTCATTTTATATGATAGCACAGTTTACTGCACAAATGGTTGCCAAACTGGAATGTGGTGACTAAAAACAAAGTCTATTTCAGTTCTATCTGATCTAAAATGACAATATAAATGTTATGAATAAATACACCAGGCAGGGGCACAGAATAGAGAAATGGGGAAGAAAAAAATGACAGGGATCATTGAGTGTGATATCTATAAGCTAGTGGCACTAACTGAGCCACTGTGCCAAATCAGAAGTATAAAACTATTCTCCACACTAGCTCCTTCAACTATGTTAGAGGCCCAGTGTGCCCTGCCAACCTGGCACCTGGGCAAGGGCTACACCAGAACTGGGAAGAGATTTCACAGAATATCCTGCTTTCTGTACTATATTATCTAAGATACTTTACATCCTGCCAATAGTACAGAGTATTTTATTAATAGACTATTTCCTCAGGGTGTCTTCTGATCCTGGGCCAACACCGCAAAGATTTTAAGTACCCATTTTTCATCGATGAAAACAGACATTCTTTGTCTCCAGTGACAAAGAATACCTGGTATAGAGCTTTTCAAATGTACTATTAGAGGAATGTTAGAGAACTCCTGTTTCCTCCCACAATCTTTGCATGCTTTTTCATGCATAGGCCTGGACTTTGGCTGCGGGGAGCCCTGGTTCTATCTTCCAATTTCTTCCATGGATCATATGGTAAAAATAGGGGAAATTTTCTCAAGCAAGTAATGTCAAGTATTTACTCTGAAAAAGGCTACCCCTTTCTTCTTAGGGAGGGCCTCATGCCTGTGGCTTTGTTCTTCAGTGGGTATGTGGTAATGATAGCTTTGTCAGGCTGGCTTCTGTTCTTGACCTGTAAAAGGAAATGGAAACATCTTGAAAGGGAATCGAATAGCATGTATGTCAGTGTTGATGAATGGCAGTCCTTTCAGTTCGCTTTACATGAGAGGAGGTGGTGCTGACTTGGAGTAACACCAAGCAGTGGCTGTGATTAGGGTCCCCCCCAAATTCCTTTTGTCAAAGTTTTTATCACGGTAGTCCAGCAGATATACTCACATCCAATAGAATGTTTGATGTAGCTTTTCCAAAATTTAACAAAAACCCTCTTCTTATTGAGTGCTTTTGTAATTTTGCCCCTGCTGTAAATGTAAAGAACACAGCCTTACTTACACACGTGTGTATAAAAAGTATACATGAGAGTCCGAACATGCAGAATCTGGATTTCACTGTCACAAAATTGGTCAAAATGCTGAAAATTAGATTTTGAAATAGTATTTACATTTACTTTTGTGCAAAAATTATCAGTTTTATGATGAAAATATTATAGTTTGGAAGTGTGAGACAGTTTATTTGGAATAAAACAAGTAATCTGAAAGGTAGGAAATCATATCAAATAAAATATGTATGTTTGTTATCACCAAATTTTTATTAAGCAGACAATGTTAAACAAAATATGTTTTGTGTTCAAAATAATAAAGGAAAGCATTTGTCACCGTGTTTATTCATTTTTGTGAAATTTTATTCTTTCTTTCTTTTCTAGTCTATTACTGCTGCTAACTGGTTTATATTAGACAGAATTTATGAAATGAAATCAGGACATCTCAGAAACACTGTAGTGCCTTGGTTAAAAAGAAGTTACAATAATAACAGCAATGACAAAAATAGCAAAAACTGTAACTTTTTTATTTATTAAGAAATAGTATATGTAGAATCTGCCACAGATGTGGTGCAATTCTATCAAGAAAACTGAAGTCTTTCACTGTGGAAAAGGAATATTATTTTGCTTAATAGCAAGTCCGTTTGAAAGGTAAAACAGTATATAGAAAAGGAATGAGATTATTTTTTCCATTACTTGCAATACTATGGCTTTTGGTTTTATGTAAGATCTATGTTGAGTAATACCTTGAAACCTCAAAAAAAAAGGTAGCAAATAGCTTTTTGTTTTGCAAGCCCCAATATAGTGCTTGCTATATGCTGAAAAGTGATTTTTATATCTATTGGATATTTACCAGAGAACCTGAAATATTGTTGATAACATGGCATAAAATATGAAAAAGATGACTGAAACAGCTAGAGTCAGAATACTAACATATGAAAGTTCCTATTGGATTGGTCAAAAATGTCTGTATGTTTTTTCCGTAAAATAAGAGACATTTAAGAAATATTCACCAATTGACTTTATTGATTTGGATATTTTGAGTATGTCAGCTACCTCCCGTGTGGTATAACATTGATTGTTCTCAATTAATGTCTCGATTTGATCTCTGTCAACTTCAACTGGTCTATTTGACCACAGAGCATTATCCAGCAAGAAATCTCCAGCGTGAAATTTGGCAAACCACTTTTGACACATTTGATCACTTACAGCACCTTCTCCATACGTGGCACAATCTTTTTTCTTGCTTTTCAGTTGCATTTTTACCTTTGTTGCAATAATAATATGTCAAAAATATGGCTTATTTTCTCCCATCTTCAATATTAGAATGACTTCACAAAAAAATTCACCAATTTTGATGTTTTTGTTTTGTTTAACGCAAGCTTATTTGACAGCTTGTACAATACAATCTAACAAAATTGTTTTAAACAAAGTTAAAGACAACTAAGTGCTACCAGAGTCATCTTCCAGAAAAAAAACAAATGACCTTTTGCCTAACCAAATTTTTTACTCTTATGTTAATACATAAAACTGCGGCATCATACCTTTTCCCCTGAAGATTTATGTTATCTTCTTATAGCAGACCTTTCCCAAGTGTTCGGATAATTGTCTTATATGTGAAATGTCTTTATAAACAGGACCACCCTTATGCCTTCTAACCTAGTAACTATCCTGCAAAGACTTTCTGTTCGTTTCTTTTGTTTTACTTTGATTTCCTTACTTTGGGTTGGCTTGATTTGGTTGTTTTGAGAAGAAAATGAACATTCCTTAACACCAATAAACCAATTATCTCTTAGCGCTGTAAGAGCCATAGAGTCAAGGACTATATGTGTTGATGATAATTAGCACTGGCATAAAGTAGATATTTAAAATATATTTGTAAGTATGTTTTAGTTTCTGTGTCTCCATTATATTTTTGGAGGAAATGAAGGGAACTCTGTAGTTGTGTCCAAAGGATAGCACAATGGCCAGAATAGCTGGAAGTGAAATGGGAAAAGGAGAAGTATCAAAAGCAATTTGATGTTTAATATTTCATGCTAATAGCTACACACTATTGAATAGTTTCTATGTAGTAGACACCAATGTTACATTACCTTAATTATCTTAACACTGTGTTGACCAATTACAACAAAACTCATGTTTTTAAGCCCAAACGTTGTTGGCTGATAACAAGTCAACCCATGCTTGCACTTGCATTGAATTTTGGTATAAAATTGTAAGTCAACAATGTGTTAATGAACTTGTTAACTTGTGTTTGCACTTGGTGTTAGTTTTTGTATAGAATTGCCTGTCGACAATGTGTTTATAGTGTCAGTAAAGTATTTGTTATTGCTCTAATTTTGCAAGTAAGGAATCTGAAGTTCATATTTGATAAATAACTTATCCAAGTTATTTATGCTTTTAATTCAACACATTATTCTACATATGAAGAACTTGAAAGCCTAAACTGGCTCTACAAATATTGGGATAAATGATTCCTGGCTTAGCAAATGTACTAAAATTATAGGAGAATGAAAATAAATATTTCATTTTCAATTAGTAACTTTAGTAGGTGAAACTACTCAAATATCTTATGGGTCACAATGTAGTTACCATCTCTGAAGAATTTGAGTTATGATAAAATGACTAGCTAGAAAGAATACCATCCTTGCTAAACTATTTCAAAATGGAAATCTGATTGTCTTTAAGATAATTGTCTAGGCCACTAGGGACATGATTTAGCTGCTCATGGCATTTCTTTCCTTATATTGTGATTTGGAAATTTGAAGGATGGTCATTTTTCCCTGAATTTGATAGTTAACTTTTCAGTGCCCTTTAACTGCTAACATTTGAAGTGAGCATTTTTACTGCTAAAGAAAGATGCTCTGGGAAGCACTGCTGGAATAAGAGTCATAGTGGTTATTTTATCAATGATGAAAAAGTTAGCAAAATTAGAAAATACACATGGCATAATTGAGATGTATGCATTTCTGTTATGTTATGAAACTATTTTAACTAAGTGAATAAAAAGAGCTAAAGTAACAAAATTTAAAAACTACAAAGTTCACATAAGCATTGTTATTTTGTACCATGTATTTTTTCCTTAGAGGGCAAATTTTCAGGATTATTCTCTAATATTTATCATTATTTATATTATCTTCTATATATATTATTATATTAAAATAAGGAAGTTATTCCTAGCCATTCTTATAAGAAGTCTCATCTTTCATCTATTGTGTTGAAATGTATCATGCTGACATTCATTCTGAAGGATAATTTATTAATGCATTAATGTACCCAGTGACCTGTGGACATCAAATAACTTTCAAAACAGCAGGGCTTAGAGTTGCCTTGTGAGTCATGTGCAAAAAATACTACCCTAAAGTTACGTATGATCTTAGGATATGACTCTGAGATATCATTATGAAGTGATAAGTGAAGAAAAGCTTTCATGAGGTTCCCAAGCTGTAACATTCTGTAAATATGTGAATGAGTGCAAAATATTTCAAATTTAGTGAGTTTCTACTTGAGTTAGGCATTCCTGTAATCTTTTCCGGTAGGAGATTTGTCATGCTCCCACTGTAGAAATGAAAATAGCTCCATTGAGACTTGAAGGAAACAGCTTTCTGAGCTAACTTGATGACAGAATGAATTCTGTAAGAGGCTCTGGGAAGATTGGCTTCAACAGCAATGAGCTGATTATGGACTAAAGATAAGAAAATATTATCTGGGTCCCACATTTGGGTGTCAGTGAATTTGACTGAAACAAGTTCTTTGATTCTCAGTGACCTTACTTCATTGCTTAAAATGTTTGCTTCTGTCTTAAACCTGTACTTCTTTATTGCTTCATATTTATTAACATATATACATATTCACCTCTTGCCAAAAATTAAAAACAAGTGAATTCGCCCACCAATCTTCTGTCAGCCCAAACCTATCCCAGCTACTACAGTACCTCTGTCCTCACATCAATGTTGACATCGTTGATCTACTGTGCTTGGTCACTGTTGCCAATTTCATCAGTTATATCTTTATAGCTTCATTTTTCTGATCTGTTTAGTTTTCATAGGTAAATGCTACTATGTGTTCTCAATCCTTAAATTGGATACTAGCATGTTTACATCTATCTTCTTTACTGATATATTTATTTAAAGTTATGAATGCTTTAAGTAATGCTTTCACCCCATTCTCCAACATTTAATATGTAGTACTTTTGTTATCAAACAATTTTAAATATTTTAAAAATCACATTATGGTTTATTTTTTATTATACGTTGCTCAAATGTATATTGATTTCCAAATGTATAACAGCAATATTCTTTTATTTTTAAAGTAAATTAAATTATGGTTATAGAACATAATTTTTGTTATTTCTTTAGATCAGTTATATTCTGAATTCCTAGCATGTAAACATTTTTGAAGCTGTCATATATAAGCTTAAGAAGGATGGGCATACTCTATCTTTTTTTTTAAGATTTTAGTTCATTATTTTTAGAAAAATGGGAAGGGAGAGAGGCAGAGAAGGAGAGAGACATCAATGTATGATTGTGTTTCACCAGCCTCCAGACACAGACCTGACTGGAGACCTGGTTTGCAGCCTGGTTATGTGCCCTGGCTGGGGAATCGAACCTGCAACCTTTGGGTTCACAGGCCAGCATCTTATCCACTGTGCTACCAGCCAGGATGGCATGCTCTATCTGATTCAGCTACGACCATTACACCTATGTTACCATGTTCTTTGAATATCTGTATTATTTTTTTAAATGATGTATAAATATTATAAGGAGCACATTGATGCCTCCTATTTTGGTAATTACTATATATTTTCTTCTGGTTCTATACATTTTTATGTATAAAATTATTTTATTAAGTATGCATCTTTGGGATTATCATATTTTACCAATGAATTGACCTTTTTTTTGGTTATATAATGACATTTGTAATGTAGAATGATTTGACTGTTTTCTTTTTATTTTTTTAAGAAATAAATGGTTTCTGAGATCAAGTCATATTTTTCAAAATTATCTAAAATGTGGCAATAGTGCTTATTTTATAATAATTATTATCCTCACATTTGCTTCTTTAGTGTTATTGTATTAACTGAAACTTCAACTATATGTTGTATAGTGGTAATGATAGTAATGCTATTTTAAAGTGTTGAATGTTAACTACAAAGTGTTTTCCATATTTCAACATAAAGCATCACACATATTCGAGTATATATGTATGTATGGTGTGTTTACATATAGCTTTATACTGTGGTATTATTTCCTATTTATCTGTCCAACAACCCATTGACCTGTAAATTCTTTCAGGGGTGCCTTTGTTTTGCTGTTATAACTTTGTTATCTAACTTAATGTTTAACTAACAGTACATATGAAGTATTAACTAAATTAAAAGTGAGTAAATATATATAGTTATAATCAAGTGTTCATGTACCAAAGAATTAATAATAAGATAATCATTCTGCAAACATATGATCACTTCTTTGGGATGTTTTTCTTTGTTTTAATTTTAATAAAATATTTCTCTATTTTTTCAATTATCTTTTATTAATTATGCTATTACAGCTGTCCCAGTTTTTCCCTCTTTGCCCCTCTTTGCTTAGCATCACCCTCCACTCCAGTCAGGCAACTGCCACATATTAGTTTATGTCCATAGGTCATGCACATAAGTTCCATGGCTACTCCATTTGCAATACTTTACACCCCCATGGTTATTCTGTAACTACCTATTTGTATTTCTTAATCCCCTCACCTTTTTACCCACTGCCCCACACATCTCTCCCATCTGGCAACCATTAAACACTCTCTGTGTCCATTGTTTTGTCTCTGTTCTTTTGTTAGCTTAGTCATTTTTGTTTTGTTTTTAGGCTCAGTTGTTCATAGCTATATATATTTTTTCCATTTTATTGTTCATAGTTTTGATTTTTTCTTTAAAATTTCCCTTTAACATTTCATATAGTAATAGATTGGGTGATGATGAACTCTTTTAGTTTTTTTCTTCTTTGAGAAGCTCTTTATCTGCCCTTTGATTCTAAATGATAACTTTGTTGGGTAGAGTAGTCTTGCCTGTAGGTCCCTGCTTTTCATGACTTTGAATATTTCTTGCCAATTCCTTCTAGCCTAGAAAGCCTCTTTTGAGAATTCAGCTAACAGTCTTATGGGAATTGCCCTGTAGGTAACTAATTGCTTTTCTCTTGCTGCTTTTAAGGTTCTCTCTTAATCTTTACCTTTGGTATTTTAATAATGATGTGTTTTGGTATGGGCCTCTTTGCATCAATCATCTTTGGGACTCTCTGTGCTTCCTGGACCTGCATGTCCATTTTCTTCCCCAAATGAAGCAAGTTCTCTTTCATTATATTTTCTAGTAGATTTCTAATTTCTTGCTCTCCCTCTTCCTCTGGCACTACTGTGATGCAAATGTTGGAATGCTTGAAGTTATCCCAGAGGCTGCTTACACTATTCTCATTTTCTTGGATTCTTTTTTCTTCTTGTTCTGATTACTTGTTTTTTGCTTCCTTACGTTCCAAATTATTGATTCTATTTTTGGCTTCATTCACTTTACTGTTGATTTCCTGTCAATTGTTTTTATTTCAAGTTCTGTATCCTTCATTTCTGATTGGATTTTTTATGTTGTTGATGTCTGCACTAAGTTCCTTGATCATCCTTATAACCATTATTTTGAACTCTGCATCTGATAGATTGCTTGTCTCCATTTGTTTAGTTCTTTTTCTGAATTTTTGATATGTTCTTTAATTTGGGCCATGTTTCTTTGTCTTCTCATTTTGGCAGCCTCCCTGTGTTTGTTTCTATGTATTAGGTAGAGCTCCTTTGACTCTGTGTCTTGGTAGCATGGCCTAATGTACTAGGTGTCCTGTAGGGTCTGGTGGCACCCTTTTACCTAAGCTAAGTTGTCAAGGTGCACCCTTTATGTGGACTGAGTACACTCTCCTCACCAGTTGTTGTTGGCATGTCAATGGGAATAATAAATAGTCCAGTCAGCTGTAAGGATGTGAAGAAAAGGAACCGTTTTGCATTGATGATGGGAATGCAGATTGGTGCAGCCACTGTGAAAAGCAGTATGGAGTTACCTCAAAAAATTAAAAGTAAATGTGCCTGTTTAAAAAATATAAAAAGCATCATAAGATCTAAACTTATTACTATATTTTTGGTCAGTTGTGGCTGCAGAAATCAAGGTTTTTCCACAAAGTCTAATCAACTATATTATAGAATGATTAATTTCACAAAGTGACTACTAGCCAAATACCATAAAAATACCTCTATTCCAAAATTTAAGATTTAAAATAGGAATAGTGAAGTTTTATATATTGTCTTTGACATTGCTAAGGTTCCAGGTAAATTTATTTGGTTTAGTTTTATTTGCAATCATCAAAAATTATTTAAAATGGTATCTTTCTTAAATCTTTTTCAGCTTATTTTTGCAATGGTTATATTTACTCATTGTAGAAGCAAAAATTTCTATCACAGTTTCTAGTCTCTTAAACTTAAGGAGAAATCTCAACCAGGAGTCCTCCTTTATTATGGCTTTTCCTCTTGAGTCAATGCATGTCAGCTGCACATTCATAGTACCTTTGTAGTTTGAAGAGCTTGTGCTTCATGACTGGTGTCAGGGCTGCTGGTGATTCAAATTAATGTTCAAGTATAATAAATGAATGGTAGAGAAAATTTTTCTCTAAGATACTCAGCTTTGGGACTTCAATGTCTATAAAAATGAAATGCTACTAGGCAAATTATGAGAGTATTCAGAGTAGAGAACAACACAAAGATCTGTATGAAAGGTTTTCTGAATATAAATCTGATATTCAAATTATAAAAGTATCTTATAGTTAAAAATAACAACTTTGGATGTAGGTTTAACTATGGTGTACTTTTTCTGAATAAGATATGTTAAAATGTATTACTTGTCAATATCTATTTTAAATTTAGTATATAAATAGCATATGGTATAAATTCATAAAGATATCAAAAATTTTTGTGTTTGCCTTATAACTCTTATAAGACCTTTTAGTAAATATTGTATCAATGAGGATTCTTTTATTAAATTTGCATATGTATGTCTAAATATGGACTTTTAGTAACTATAGAAATGATCCCTAAAAGTATAGTCTTTAAGTATGGACTTTTAAAGAATGTTTTTAGGCCCTGGCTGCATAGTTCAACTAATTAGACCATCCTCCCAATACATCAAGGTTGTAGGTTCAATCTCTGGGTAGGGCACATACAAGAAACAACCAATTAATGCATAAATAAGTGGAACAACAAATCAATGTTTCTCTCTCTTAGAATCAATAAAAAAGAATAGTTTTATTGCTTAAATACAACATGCATCATGTATACAAGCATAAACCTACACATAGCGCACATGCACAGACACATACACAGATACTGTACTGTTTCTAATGATAGAGAGATTTGCTAAGTCAGCCATAACCAAAATGCATTAATTAGAAGTCAAGGATCACTGAAGAGAGTACATAAGTTCATATGGATTTGAAATTGCATACTATTATGTAGTAGAAAATTCTACTTTTACCAAAATTCCACCATAGGTTCTCCTTATAAATGTAGTCTGAATTGTGTGAATGCACACAAATGTCATGTGCTATTTACAATTATGCCACCTACCCACTAGTGTTAAACTGATAAACTAAATGACTTTACAGATATTGTATTGCTATTGACACAGTGAAACAACTTGCTCTGCCATGAATTGAAATAGGTTTGTGAAGACATTTCATCCCACGACCTGATACTAAGCCAATAGAAAAAGATGGGAATCACATAGCATATTAAAAAATACCCTGCGAATTCTGAGCTATAATGTTTATTAATTTTCAAGTAAAGACAGAAGTAATTCAATTTCAGAATGATAATGTAAGTCATAGCTGATGATATTTCAGTAGAAAATAAAATTAGATATGAAAAATGGGTGGAATTAGTATAAATAAGCCCTAATTTGTGTAACAATTACTAAGGAGAAAAATCCTTTAAAAGAAAAATAAAATGACATTTTTAGCAGTATTGTTTTATGATTATATTGAGTAAAGAAATAAATTTTAAAACGAAGGTGAAGATTAAAGAAGTGAATGAAATCACACCGAAAAACAAATTCAAAACAAAATATTCCTATGATTACCTACAAGATCTTTCCCAAAAGTGTTGGCTGTGCAAACTGTTTTAATCATATTGACATTGGCTTGATTCTTTCAGGACAGACCTCTTACATCGTGTAAATTATGTCTCATACCACCAAATGTCGACTTACATATGGGGAGTCAGAAAAGCAATTTTTTACCAATCTTAACCATCAGAACTGACCACTAAAATATCTTACTTCATAGAGCAAGCAAAAACAACATATATTTCAGAAAAGCATGATGCATACATGCTTACCTGTCAACTTAAAGTTTGCACATGGTTGCTTCAGTGTTGCATTCAAAACTCTGTTTCACACTATACTTGCAGGCTATTTTCTGCTATCCTACTTATTGTTCACAGCTGACAAAAATGTTGTTCAACAACTTGATTCACTTGAAATGAACTCTCAAGGATGAATGTACCTGGAATGAAAATAAAACTATCTAGGCATACTTTAATGAAAGTCAGAAGAACACACTCAATATAAACTTAAGTAGATGACTCTGGAGATGCCTCCTACTGAGCATATCTTTCTACTTACTATTCAGATTACTTGAGATTTATAAGTATTATATTACCCTAGATATTTAAAAAACTTGTTAGGATAAGTTCTCAGGAATTTTTGTTTTCTTCTTTCAAAGACCATGTAGACATTATTTTACTCACATTTTATAAAATCCCACAATCTTCCATATAGGTCTTTGTTAAAAATGACAACAGCATGACTCTGGCATGCTTTTATAAAAAATCAGTTTTTTATAAACATACATGGGTAATATATAATTTATATATTTATAAAAATACAATTTATATATAATTTATAAAAATACATGGGTAATATATACAGATGATATAAGGACAGTTCAAATCCTGGGGTTTAAGCTGCAATGTAGATTTGATGGAGGACCAAAATCAAGTTTCCCTTGTGATTTTCTAAGGTAAGAGGTATTAAAAACAAATCAGAAAAAATGACATTGGTTCTAAGCGTTGTGGGGAACAATCAGAGAAGGAAGAGTATATTTCAAAAGAAGACAGATTCTTCCCTTCTAGAGTGTTTGAATCAATAGACCTTGTTCACTGATCTTATTTCTGAAATATGTGTATTATTATCAGAGGGGTGAGGGGCTGTCTGAAAAAGCATTCAAATCCATGTATCTGGGCTGTTAATAGTGGAGTAGTAGAAAGTACCAACTGTGGTAAACTAAAATATTTGCTTCTTTGACACATTAAATATATGGATATATGATTATAAAGGAATATACTCCATATACATGCACTTTGTGTCCTGAATTTCTAGTTTACTTTCCATAGCAATCATACTTTATATGCATATGTATGGTTCATTACTTAATCCATTTCTAACAGTTATAATTTTGTGATTACATTCTCTTTACATTCTTAAGACATATCCCAAATGCAAATAGTATTGAAAAATATGAGATTATGCCTTTTCACTCACCATGGTATTTCCATATGTATCCTCATATCGTAACACATGCCTGACTGTTCAATAATATATATTTAATAAAAATAAATGAATTAATTACATATAATTTTCAATGAATGCAAGTCACAGAGTTTGCATAATTTAGAGTGAACAGAAAGATCATGTATGTTTAGAACACTAAACTTAGAATTAGTTATGTGCTTATTTTTCAGAATCCTACAAACTTGACCAAGGCTTTTTCTTTCTTTCTTTTCATTTCTTTTTTAAATTCTACTACAACACCTGAGTGATCCAATACTTCTCCATTAAAAATGGAACTGATGTATAAACTAAAAGGCATAAAAAAAATTCCATCATTCTGACAAGCTTTTTCCCAATAAAAGAGCATTAAATTGATGAATATGTATATTTAAAACCATTTCTTTTGTTGTCAGTGCATTTTCTAGTAGTGAAACATGAGTGACCTCAATTTACAACATAATGAGATACTCAAATATTGTCAGTATTGAGGGAACTATATACGTAGGACAATATTTTTCTATTGGTTTTTATTATTATTCAGAATGTATTCACTATTGGGTAGAAAAATGGCAGTTTTAAAATGACATTCTTTTGTGAATCAGAAAAAGTGAGTATTTAATCATGAAATTTGTATCAGGGTAATGATTGCCTCATAAAATAAGTCAAAAAGTGTCCCTTCTTTCTAATTTTTTAAAAGAATTTAAGGATTAGCATAATTTTTAAATGAGTTTAGTGAAACTATCTGGTCCTGGTTGGGAGGAAGGCTTTTCCATCTAGCTGTTTGAATGCTTATCACAATAATATGTTTACTTTTAAATGACCAGCTGGTTTTACACCTCCTTTTATCATAAATGTAGCTAACTGACAGTATATATTCCTATTGTGTTATTGTCTGGCAGAACTGATAAAAAGCCTTGCAAATTGTATTCAGCAAATACTGACAGAATGTCTTGTACGTTCTGGGCAAATGATAAACTTTCTATACTTATCTAGTGAATTAATGAGTGCATTAGCCAAACAAACTATGAAGTTTCTATGGGTCCTTAATGTGAGGTGAAAATAAACTCATTTCAATACCAATTTGCAAAACCTATCTTAATGTTTGTTTATTACAACATTTAAGTGTGAGAGACATTTAGTTGGGCTAACATCTCCATGTCACTAAAACATTTCAAAAAACAAGAGAATGTAGTAAGTTTCACAGCATTGTTGATCCATAATTAGCTTTATATTTTTTGACTTATCACTTGTGACTTGAAGATTAATAGTTTACAAGTGAAAATCTGTACTTTGGCCCTTTTTGGGCATATATTACCTTATTTTGTATGTAGTGTAAAAGTGTTTATTTACTTAACTGAACATAAATTCTGTATGTAATCTTCACTACAACTATAAAATAGACTCTATTATAATCCCTACTGTACACAAAAGAAATGGAAAGCAACGGGGAAGAGATGGGACAACTGTAATAGAAAAATAGTAAATTAGTAAAAATAAATAAAATCTAAAAAAAAGGGGAGACACAAAATATGTTAATTGATGGCCATATATTACATAAGTTTTAGTGCTAGGTTATGAATCTGAAACCAGAAAATGTTCAAGCTGCCTGTCATCTACCAGACCTAATAGACAGAGACAGGGACTGGAACTTTATGGCACTTTTTTCAGATGGTCAGCAACCTAAGAAAACAGTGGGTTTACACCCTGACAGACTGTCTTCCATTCTATTATAAATGGGCCCTTTTTATAAGGAAAAAAAGGATGTAGGTAAGGGATTTGGAATTAAGGAAAATGTCAATGAGATCAAAACTGCAACATGCTTTCTTTGTCCTGGGCAGAGGTCTTCTGTCCTGGGTGGAGGTTTCCTTACCCTGGATCCAAGGTGGGTCATTCCTCCATTTCCTAAAAGAACAGCTTTTGGCATAGGTTAATTACTAAACTTATTAACTGGAGTCAAGGTGGATCATTTCTTCAGTTCCTCAAACAATAGCTTTTACTTACATTCATAAGCCAGTAAGCCTATTGGCTGTTACCAATGTTTGAGGTCTCCTTCAAATCCAGGCAGTATGGCTCTAGTCTGTAATCTTAATAAATGTAATATTGCCTCCCTGTACAACCTTTTGTAAATAGTCATGATAATGAGTGATAATGATTCCCATCATTTTACTTCTTAGTCAATCTGTGGTTGTTTTTGCTACTCTCTAATAGATAAAGAGAAAGTATTTGTTTTCAAATAATGAGCAGGCTTTTCATGTTTTAGCACTCGTATTCCTTTTTTTTTTTGGTTAAGATTTTATTTCATTATTTTTAGAAAGGGGAAGGGAGAGAGGCAGAGAGGGAGAGAGACATCAATGTATGGTTGCTTTTCACCTGCCTCCAGCCACAGATCTGACTGGAGACCTGGCTTGCAACCTGGTTATGTGCCCTGGCTGGGGAATCGAACCTGCAACCTTTGGGTTCGCAGGCCGGCACCTTACCCACTGTGCTACCAGCCAGGGCCTTCGTATTCCTTAAGATCATATTTGTGCATGTATCTTTTACTAACTCACCAGGTGCACCAGGCATATTAGCCTCTGTGCAAAGCTTTCTGCAGAACTGGCGGTTGCCTGAGTTTGATTACCTGGAGAGTGAGGGAAGGCTAAGGCTTAAGTAGAGAATTAGTTACTCATTTATTAGTAAAAGCCAACAAAATTAAAATAATGTCATATGTGGAGTCTCAATTGAAATGGTGCCAAAACAGCAAAATTTTTGAAATGTGGTTCTTGCTGTGACCTCCATTCTGATTTCCCATCAGTCATTACACAAATATTTATTTGTGTAAACTTACTCTCCAGTCACTGTACCAGGTGTGGAAATAAAACACACAAAAAGATACACATGTTCCCACCATCCATCCCCATCACCTGTCATCCATTCATTCTCCTGCCAGTGCTCTCCCTGATGTCCCTCAACTTTACACACACACATACACACTCAGAGTTTATGAACCACTTTATATATCCATGATAGGGCAAACACCTACCTTCCACAGGAAAAATATAAAATAATAAATAATGTGATTAATTTGAATGTGCTAGTATAACTGCAAACTGAGACTTGGCCACTTGGTACCTTCAATTTACATGATTCAACCATCGGTGTAGAAGGAAACAGGTTTTTATTTACAGGGTCCAGTTTGGGGGGGTGCTGAGGGCACTCCTGCTCAGGGCCCTCCCCTCCCATGAGACCCAGAACTTCTGTTGCTTTCCAAAAGGCTACAAGCCAAGGCCTTGCCCAGAAGTTCCCCATTTCTTTACCTATCTGTCAGCCAGTCACACTAACGGATCTCCATCCTCTCTGGAAGTGCACCTGTGAGCGTCAGAGGTGCCATTCTCTTTCAGAGGCTCTCTCTTCCAGGATCTGGGGTGCACTGTTCTCAGTCTCCATAGAGCGATTCAGGAAACCATGTGTTGTGTTACCCTGGATCACAGCATCTTAGAGGCTGGAGCTCAGGGAGGCGCAGGTCCCTGAGTGGGGATGCTGCCTCTAGTGTGGGTTCCCATCTTCTGCAGGGTCTCAGCTCCTGGTCTGGTCTGCATGTCCTGGTCCCACTAGTGCTGCTGTTTATCTGGGGAGCAGGGCCAGACACCTAGAATGTCCAAATGCCAACAATCCAGAGAGGGAAGAGCTTAAACCAAGCTCTGAAGTCCCATCTCAAGCATCCCCATCCCAAGACAGCGGCTTCTCTAGAGAAGCGGAAGTCTACAGTTCAGCATCCCCAGTCCCTGTCCAGCTGCAAGCATTTCTGCAGTGCCTGTGTGCTTGGCCTGGTAGGTCCCTGCAGCTGCGCCAGTTCTGCCTCCACGTTCTGCAGGCACATCTCCTCACCATGGCTCCCCTAGTGACCTTCGCCCTCCGCTATTTAAGTGCTCCTGTTAGAACTTCCTATGTGACCTCACATCAGCTCTTCCTAAGGTGCCTTAGTGTCCGTCATTTTCGTCAGCTCCCCAGTGTCGTTGCCCCTCTCTTGGCTTCATATTTAGTTAGGGCAAGAGTTCCCAGTGATGCACGAGCATCAGGACGGCATCTGTCCCCCATGGCTCCGTATAAGTGATTGCATATTCTCACAGTCATGCACATAATTCCCCCTGAGCACCAGCCTTCATCCCTGCAGGAAGGCATGACTGTTGATTTGCCTTTGTTAGGCAATGTGCCTTAAATGCTGTACATCCCCACTCTGTGGGCACCCTGTCCCCGTTCCTCCTAAAGACAGGATTGTGGACGTGAGGTGGTTCCCCTGCTTTTAGGGGACCCATGCTCTGCACCCCATAACACTAGTGAGAAATATCCTCTTTTCTAGGTATCATGCATTTTAACTAACAGAATATAGTTTTATATAAAGGTGATCGGCTCGAAAACACCAAGCTTAAGGCTGACTATTTGAGTCATGGATGTTGGGGTGTTGTTAGGATTAAATGAGATTTGTATGTAATTCTCTTGGTTCTTTGGTTTAAATGAGACAAAATATGTGAAAGTATTTTTAAACCATAAACTCTATTGTCTCTATTTCTCTCTTTATCTCTATCCTTTCTTCCTTTTTTTCTTTTATCAGATTATTGTCATTAGTAATTGGCCTGTCTTGTTGCATAATTAAAATGACTCTGGTTGCGAGAAAATTTGTCTTTTATGATGAATCATCAACATCATAGCAAGTTGCAAACCAAATGATTTGGTAGCATGAACTTCATTGTGTTCTAAAATTATGCTCAATAAATGAAAATCGGGCCACTATGTTGAAGATCAATCTTACATTTTTCATATCTATGTGTCTCTTTTTCCATGTGTCTCTGATAATCATTCAGAATTAACTTTTGCTTAGTAGGAAATTAAAAAATCACACTCTGACAGTGTGGAACCTTCCTAACAAAGCATTAAATTATAAAATCTAAGTACCAATTACCTCCTGGGTCGGAAGGGCATGGAGTTGGAGTCATGTGAAGCAGAATGAATGATGAACTGTGGGTCCCCTCCAGTTGCTGCTCTTTGATTCTCTGATACAGAGTTGCTTTATTAAAAGGATTTATTTACGATGATTGCATGGGTATAGTGTTCATGCAGTTACTTCATTCCTTTTCTTTATTATCTTCTGACTTTTTAATTATCATGCTTTTCCCTCTTTGCTATAATAATTGTTAATTATTACTATGATAGCACTGGGTAAAACTTCTATTAACTGTCATGGTTTAACTAGCAGTATCGGAGACTTCTTTTTGTTACACACCTGCCCTGCTAGACAGCCAAAAAAAAAAAAAAACAAGCAATACTGTGCATTGAAGAAAAGCTCTTCCCCTTTTGTAGGCTCTAGAGCAGGGGGCTGTGTGTGTTCCAGGTTTATAAAGAAACTGTTTAATGAAGACCATGAGATTTTGTCAAAGAGGTATAGTTACATCATTTAAACTGAGCTCCAGTAATCAAATTCAAGAGAAATATCTTACTGTAATTATGTTGCCCTTTGACCAGTATTTTTATCATTGATTTGCCAAAAAAAAAGTTTAATAAAAATAAAAATTTATAATAAAGTTAGTGGTCATTCCACTGATTGCAGAATATTTTTTAAAAAGAATGACTTATTCAACTTTGAATAAATAATTTCCAAATAAATTCAGGATAAGACATACCATAAGGGTGAATGTATAATTGTATTTATTGAATACATTATATATTTAATCTTTTAATAGAATTCCCTGGCATGAATTCATATGTCAATACTAGAGGGTCTGGATATAAATGTATGATTTATATTTCCAGAATCTTTTAAAAGTACATATACAGAAATTTGCTTATTTTACAAAGAAGTCTCATATCTCCAAAGGATTGTTCCATGTGTTTCCAATTGCATCTTTGGTATTATTGGCTGTATATCTGTAATACTGAACTACTTTTTGGCTATATAGATTACATATAGACTATGTACTTGACCCCCCTTTCCTAGGAATGCCTCTCTCCTCACCATTTTCCAATATACCACTATTAATTTAATATGCTTTCAAGCACTTTGTGAATTCTTCTGTGTTAGGATATATAAAATTTATGTGTTGTACATATAATGGTATATATATATGTACAATATGTCTATATATTTAATCTTTATATCATGTAGCAAATAATCTGGCATATACTAAACAATGTTTCTTTGTTAAGAAATTAATCATTTAACTTCCTCTCAATTATAACTATAAACCATCTTAAAAAGTTATACTGAAAAAAAAAAAAAAGAATAGGTGTAAATATTTTCTTTATCCAAGTGTATCATATTAGTTATTAATAATGTCACATCTAATTGGTGATGCCCCAAATTCAGTGTATCCTTGAACAATGTGGATTTGAGTTGCCTAAGTCCATATAACATATAAAATATGTATTAATAGATATTTTATGTATTCCATAAGGTTTCCAGCAATAGTAGGCTATTACTTGTTAAGTTTTGGGGGAGTCAGAATTTACATGTGGAGTTTTGAGTGGATGGATAGAATTGGAGCACCTAACCTCCATGTTGTTCCAGGGTCAACTATAATTGGTTATCATTTTGGTATCTATTGCATTGCATTCATAGAATTTTGACAGTATTACTTTTTTATTAAAAGTAAACAGTATATTTTACTTTCATGAAAGGAAATAAACAATTATCTAAGGAAAAGCAATTTTTATATTGCCAGATTACTTGGTATAAAACTAACATACATATATTTAACATGATTTTTAGGATGTCTCTAAACATTTATGACTAAAAATACAATGTCTTTGTTGGAATTAAAGTTACATTTTTGCCTTAAAATTTAAGCCTGCCCAACTTCCTACTGAACTCACTTATTTTACTATAGATCATATGTGAATTTCTTGAAAACAAAAGTAACAATAAAATCATTTATTGTTTAACAAGAAAAATTATTTTAAGCAAAATATATGCTTTTTAATAATTAGCATATAGCCAAACTTTCAGCAGATTGAAAAATTCCATTTCTTTATAAGGAAATTAAGTAGATTCTTCAATAACTCCCTGTTCAGTAACTTCAATAACTCCCATGTTTTTTTGAAAATATAATGTTGCCTTAAGTTATTTGAAGCTCAGGCTATAGCCACAAAAATAAATTGAGACTAGGAAATTGATAGGGTTACACATGGATTCAGATATTAAATCCTGCCTCCACAGCTAGTTTATCTGTGTAGATTACTTCTTCACCACTTTGTTGAAACTACAGTGTCTCTCTCAAAATAATCTGACTTTGTGCTGTTTGATGATTGGATAGTTTGATAATGTGATTCTTCAAGAGAGTCAAAAGAGGAAATGAGGTGGTGGAGCTATTGGTTGGATTTCTTCAAGTACCAGGGAATGTGTAAGATCAACTCTTGCTACCAACACCAAACATCTAAAACAGGTTAATGAAAACAGGTTCAGACCTAGCTGTTGTCGAAAGAGGCATGGAAAACCAGAAAAAAAAATAGCATAATTGAGATTACCTGCAAAGATATGTTCTAAGGATGTACATATTCTTGTTTTATTATTTCTGCTAATACCAATGTTGCAACTTTTTTATTTTTTTTTAAGATTTTATTATTTTTCAGAGAGAGGGGAAGGGAGAGAGACAGAGAGGAAGAGAGACATCAATGTATGGTTGCCTTTCACCTGCCTCCAGCCACAGACCTGGCTGGAGACATGACTTGCAACCTGGTTATGTGCCCTGGCTGAGAATCGAACCAGCGACCTTTGGGTGTGCAGGCTGGTGCTTCATCTACTGTGCCACCAGCCAGGGCAAGCCAATATTGCAACTTTTATAATGTTTAAGCTCTATTGCCTAAGATTGAAACATTTATGAGAAAATAAAATAAAAATTAAGGCAAATATACAAAGTAGCATAAACAGTCTCCCCATCAAATGTATTTAACAGCCGCTGACACTTTGCAATATTTATTTTACATTTTTTGTATTTTTAAATTAATTTATTGTTATATTACAATTATCCCATTTTTTCCCCATTGTGCTCCCCTGGCACACCCACCCCATCCCCTCTCCTACAGTCAATCCCCAACTTGTTGTCTATGTCCATGGGTCATTTATCCTAGTTACTTGACTAAAGTTTTCCCATTCTTTCCCTCTTTCTTCCTCTCCCCTTCCCCTCTGGTCACTGTCAGTCTATTCTTTTTTCCATGTCTCTAATTTTATTCTGCTCATCTGTTTTGTTCATTAGTTTCTTGTATTTGGTGAGATCATATGCTCTTTGTCTTTTGCCACTTAGCTTATTTCAGTAAGCATGATACCCTACAGTTCCATCCATGCTATCACTAAAAGTAGGAGCTCCTTCTTTCTGCTGCATAGTGTTCTATTGTGTAAATGTACCACAGTTTTTTGATCCATTCATCCACTGCTAGGCACTTAGGCTGTTTCTAGCCCTTGGCTTTGTAAATAATGCTGCTATGGACATAAGGGTGCATAGGTTCTTCTGAATTGGTATTTCAGGTTTCTTTGGATATAGTCCTAGCAGTGGAAATGCTGAATTAAAGGGCAATTCTACTTTTAATTTTTTGAGGAAATTCCATACTGTTTTCCATAGGGCTGCACCAGTCTGCATTTCTACCATCCACATCCTCACCAGCATTTGTGGTTTGTTGATTTGTTAATGATGGTCATTCTCATCAGTGTGAGATGGCATCTCATTGTTTGTTTTTTTTTAAGATTTTATTTATTCAGGCCCTGGCTTGTTGCACAGTAGATAAGGCGCATGCCTGCGAACCCAAAGGTCACTGGTTCTATTCCCAACCAGGGCACATAAACAGGTTGCAAGCCAGGTCTCCAGCCAGGTCATAGCTGGAGGCAGGTGAAAGGCAGCCACACATTGATATCTCTCTCTCCCTGTGCCTCCCTCCCCCTTTCTCTAAAAATAATAGATAAAATCTTAAAAAAAAAGCAAACCATATTTTAAAAAAATATTTTATTTATTCATTTTTTAGAGAAGAGAGAAAGGAGGGAGAAAGAGGGGGTGAGAAACATCTGTGTGGTTGCCTCTGGCCTGCAGCCCAGGCATGTGATCTGACCAGGAATCAAACTGCTACTCCTTGCTTCCCAGGTCAGCACTCAATCCACTGAGCCTCACCAGCCAAAGCTCATTGTGGTTTTAATTTGCATCTTTCTGATGGCTAGTGATGTTGAACATTCTTTCAGCTAAAGAAAACATCAGCAAAATGAAAGGGGAAATATCTGTATGGGAAAACATATTTGCCGATAATACCTCAGACAAGGGTTTGATCTCCAAACTATATAAAGAACTTACATGATTCAACATCAGGAAGACAGACAACCCAATTAAAAAATAGGCAAAAGGCCTGAACAGATATGTCTCTGAGGAGACATACAAAGGGCCCATAGGCATACATTCTTTGTTTTTAAAGAAATAAAATATAATACAGCATAAAAATGTTATAAAGAATAAAATATTATAAAGAAAGCTAGGAACATTTCACTTCATCTAATTTTCTTTTCTTCTAACCTTGAGTTGTTTTATGAGCAACCTGAAGTTAGAGTGCATCTGTGCCTTCTATATTTTTATACAGCTTATAATAAGAACTGTTTAGAGTACATTTAAAAATAGATTGTACCAGAAGGTATCTAAATTTTGGCCATTTGCTTTTTTTTCACTAACATGCTGTTTTGGTCACTTATGCATATTTAAAATATGTATTTATCTCATTCATATGATCTGCTTTAAAGTATCATATATGTATATTTTCAAGGCTCTTTTTTAAATGAAAATTTTAATTTGTTGTTATTATTGTTGTGTGCCTTCAATCTAGTAAATTGATTATTATCATTTTCCTCTTCCCACAGCAGTATTTAAAGGTCCAAATATTTCTGGTTTTATAGTAGTTATTCTTGGATTTTTAACAAGTATTCTCAACTTGACAATGCACAAAAGAGGTCCATAGCTTCAATAGCTCTCTCCACCAAACAAGCCAGAATATCAGAATGCTTGAATAGCAAATAGTCTCACATGAAATATCTGTTATTATTCTACATCGTCTGGATTCTACCTGTTTTTTACCTACCATGTGAAACTGTTGCTATGGTGCTTTTACAGAGGATGCTTCCCATTGGTTTTTCCATCTCACTTTCTCCTTCAGAATTGAACTTATTTCTTTGTTTTTGCATCATTTATGGTACATTTGACAAAGATATATAAAGAACATTCTATTTTATCAGAGCATATCTTCACTTTGGATCTTGAATGACAGTTCAGCTGGGTCTAGACATAAAAGGCCACAAATATTTGCCTTATTCTTATTTTTTTCTTATCAATGTGGCTAGATTTATCAATTTCATTATTTTTTCCTACATAACTAGCTTTTGGTTTATCTGTTGTTCTTATTCTCTAGAGCATTGATTTCCTCTCTGATCTGTGTTATTTCCTTTTATCTGATTAGTATGGGTTTAATTATCTCCTCTTTCATTAATTTCTAAAGGGGGAAGTCATCAGATTGAGACTTCTTTTCTATACCTAATATAGGCCTGTAGTGCTATTACACCCCCACAAAATACTGCTTAACAACATCTAACAAGTTTCTAATTTCCTTTTATTTATTTATTTATTGACTCATTAGTTATTTAGAAGTGTGCTGTCTAGTTTACAACATTTGGAAAATCTCCAAATAACATTTTTTATTGAATTATAATGTGTTGTGGAATGAGAACATACTTTCTATGACTTGAATTTTTAAAAATCTATTGAGACTTTTATATAACACAGAATATGGCTTATCTTGATAAATATTTTATGAGTATATGAAAATAATGTGTATTACTCTTCTGTTCATTATTCTATAAATGTAAATTTATGTCAAGTTGATATTATTGTCAATATGTATTATATCATTGATTATATTTTGTCTACTTATTCTATTATTGTTGAGAGATAGGTGTTCAAATCAACTATAATTGTGGGATTATCTATATACCTGCAGTCTTAGTATTGTTGGATTTATGTATTTTGAACCTCTGTTATTACATATAAATAGTTTAAGGATTGTATCCTCTTTTTTTTAATTTTTATTCATTCTTTTTAGAGAGAAGGGTAGGGAGAAAGGAAGAAAGGGAGAGAAACATCAATGTATAGCTGCCTTTCACCTGCCTCCAGCTATGGACCTGACTGGAGACTTGGCTTGCAACCTGGTTAAGTGCCTTGGCTGGAGAATTGAACCAGTGACCTGTGGGTTCACAGGTTGGCACCTATCTACTGAGCCACCAGCCAGGGCCCAAATTGTATCCTCTTGATTAACTAAATCCTTTATAATTGTTAGTAATGATTTATTAGTAACTGGTTATGAGTCTTTATTCATAAATGGATACAATCATAACAAACAATTGCTGAATTTTAAAGAATGCTACTTATTTTTAAGGCCATATATTTTTTTAAAGCCTGGTAGATTTTTAAGAAAACAATTTAAGAAAGAAACATGTAATAGAGAAATTACCTGGACACATCTCTTTTTTTCTACTAGATAAAATATCAACAATTTGAAAGATACTCCATGACTGATTAATGAGAGGAAAAAAGAAAAAAGTCAACATTGCAGTATTTTTGGCTAGATTTTACTTTACTAATAGATCTTTATAACACTCTGCTCTTGCGCTATTCACTTTAGATTCAGTTGTTAATTTTAAAATAATCATCTTTTAATTTTATATTCACAATAACTACTTGTATAGAAGGAGATAATGATCTTTTGTAACAAAATATATTACTATTTTCATTCATTTTTAGTTTTTTTAAATATAAAAAAATAAATGCATTCTGGTCAAGTGACTAAATGATATATTAATCAAGCAATATAAATGTGACTTTAGAAATTCTTAGCCTTATTTAAGAGGTAAAACAATAACATTCAAAAGAATTGAACATACCCGAATCAGAGCAAATTGATAAAAAATGCTTACCACCTTTTAGTAAAATGATTTCACTTAAAACTATTTTCAATTTAGCATGAGTGATTACTTATATATGACTGTCATACATATTCATATGTCTGAAAAACTTATTTTATACAACTTATGAATAGTGCGTTATTTTTGCAATTTTAAATTACTACCGATAGTTACTTCTACTTTGTGGCACCATTCTTTATTAAACTTCACACTCAGGGGGCAGCTATTCATTTTTCAGTTATTCATGTTTGATTATTTATTGCTGCACTTTAATAATGCTTTCTGTCTCAATTGCCCAAATGTTCCACAGCTGTTCTTTGTAAATTATGTGTTTCTCTTAAAGGGATTTAACACCATTGCAGACTCTTAATGTAATGCTTTATTATGATCCAGTATGATTATATTTATAATGCAATTTTAGCTTGTTATATTTTTATACTTCTTGAGTTTAACAACCTATTTTCCTATAACAAATAAAAAATATTTCATGTTTATTTAGTATGGTCATCAAAGAAAGAGAGGATTTTTATCCAGATAATTTTTAAGCCATATTAAATGTCCTATAAGATTCTAAATGTGTAAGATCACTATTCCTGGGAATTATTTTTTTTCATTTGACTGATAGAAATGTATATTCTCATACCACCATTTGCTTTCTTCCTAAAATATCTCTCTAATGCATATTTGTTAGCTGTTTTGTTTTGTTTTGTTTTGGTCCTTCAACCAGTCAGAGGTTACAAGGTTTACTTCCTCTTTCTTTTTTGGACTTTGAAAAAGATGACATAGGATTGTAAATATATAATGTATATAAATATATTATCTTTGCCTTTTAGAATCAAATAAATACATTGAGAGCCTGTTATTCCCTGATTGTGATGAATTATGTGTCTTACAGATAGTGTTTTCTCAAAGGCTAGGGTACACTAAAGATGGTCAGCTGCTAATTGCTGATCTATTTATTTTATAGGTGAAATACATAGGTTCAAGGGTTGAAGCTTTATTGAGGATTACTTTTAAAATTTGACTACTTACCACTTACAGAAGCTTTAATTGCCAGCACTTTGCTACACATAAGCTACTTTTCAAAGAGAATTTCTAGTGGCGAAAACTAACATTGTATAACAAATGGCAATTTTGACACTTTTAAGTAGTGTTTTTCATACATTATGGCTGCCCATCATCACAAAGGTGATGGATGCTGTTACCTGTTGAGGGCTTATTCTCCATGGTATTTCTATACATTTTGTGACAACTTTTTTCCTGGACTATTGATGCATATACACTCGGAGGAGAAAAGTACTATCTCCCTCCAGGGCAAAAGTCAGTTTGTTTGAGTTCAGTATAATCAAAATAAGGTCTGCCTGAAGCAAACACTGGGCAGGCTTGCTGGAAGTCCTTTTATAAGATTGGGGATTTCCTAAGTTCAGGAAACATCCACTGTGACATGAATGCACTTTGCAGCACCCTCCTGGGCCATGTAACTTCACCTCATGTTTCTTGGAATGGAAAAGGAGCTGATGAAAACATAAAGCTCCTAAAATACATGATAAAATTTTTTCTTTGACCCAGAAGTCTTATGTCTATTCTGGTGTTTATGGAAGTGTGGCAGGCTGACATGTTAGCTTACAAGTAAGATAAGACCTCTGCTGTTTGACAGTTGATAACACTACCATCATTTTACAGAAGAAATAATAGGCTCAGAGTAGGTGAAAAAATAGTGTAAGGCCATTAATGACAGAGGCAGAACTTGAACTCTGTCTAGGCTTGCATCGTAACATGTTGCTGTTTCTAAGGAATGGAGTTTCAGCCCACAATTTATTTTTTATTTACTTATATTTTTTACATTTTCTTTGTATTTTATTTTATTGTCATTGTTGGGCAATATATTCATTTACTTATTTTAATTGACTTTATTGGGGAACATTGGTTAATAAAATTATATAGGTTTCAGGTGTACAATTCTATAATACATCATATACATACATACGTATATATATATATATATATATATATATATATATATATATATATATAGTGAATTCACCACCCCCAAGTCAAGTCTCCTTCCATCACCATTTATCTCCCCTTTACCCTCTTCTACTTCCTTCTCCCTTTTCACTTTACTAATTTTATGATCTCATGAGAAATAACTAAATCTAAATACAATCAGGACTCATCCTGGTAGCTCATCATAATAGTGAAAACCTAATCAAGCATAAATAAGGTAATATGTATTCATTAAGATTCAGTTACATTTTCAATAAAGCTAACATTAAAAGAACATTTAAAAATGTATTAACTGTTTCAGATTTTTGTAACTTTGGCATTAAAATGGTAGTTTCATGTTCAAAAAAATATGTTCCTGAAATTTGCAAAGATTAGGGAATGTGGACATAGAAATTAAACCCTTTAATTTCCATCACTGCCTTTGTCACACAAAATGCCCCCCACACCCACACAAACACACACATATACACATGCACAGACCATTGCATTTTTCAATCACTTACAGGAGAGAATCATATCACATAGGAGACTAGCCCTAGTAGTTTTTCTTAAGGATTTACTAATCTTACTATCATAACTTAGAAGTATTTCATTGCCTGGACACCAAGTTTTCTTCTCACCTAGGTTATCACTTGTATGATCATTGTTATGCCACCTAACTTTGATGCAACTTACGTTGCTGCACTTGGATAAAAGGTAAAATACTTTCAGTACATTTAATAGGACTGTTTAATTATAACAGACAAACTTAATTAATTCCATGTGAGAAGTATAAAAGTTTTCCAAAGTGACTTAGGTCTATTATTCTAATATATTACTTCATACATATTTTTAATACAATAAGCACTCACTGCTATAATTGGTCTTTGTAATACACTATCTGTGATTTGTGTATAGCCATAATAGTATCAATATTTCATTGCTATTTTCATAAAATATCATAAAGTGCCATTATACAGGGTGCATGCAATAAACTGTCAACATTTTAGTAAAATAAGCAACATACTACAAAAGTGTTATATTTTGAAATAAATTTGTTCTTATATGTAAATACATAAACATAGTCATTATTTTTAAAATTGTTTTAAAATGTCTCCATTTGCTGCAATAATAGACTCTACTCAACTGGGGAATCTTGAGCATGCTGTAATTAACTTTTCTTTATCCATGGACATCATCATGCTTTAAATCTTAGCTTTAAAAGCCTCTTAATTGGAATGAGGTTGTTTATTAATTTCTCATAAACAGTCAATTCATAATAGTCTAAAAAATTTGCATTTGTTGATCTAGGCAGCCAGATTTCCTTTGACCAGAATTCAGGAACATTGACACTGAGGAATTCTTGCACCTTTTTGGCATTATGTGCTGGTGCACCATCTTGTTGGAAGATAAAATGATGTCCATTTGTGACTTGCTTCATCCACTGTACAACTACTTCTCTCAAAATGTCAAGGTAAACATCCTGGATCATCATTGATGATCTTCTGGATTCTGTGTACAATATCTGGACTTGTGTGATCCTTGTGTACCTTATTTTCCTTGTTGGTGTGGCAACATCAAAATCAGCATCATACACTTTCTTCACATTTGTAAACTGTACATAAAGTGATGTTATTGAAGTCCACAATTTTCTTAGCAGTTTGCCCTGCACAGAGTCTAAAAAACTATGGTTGCTCTAACATCATATTCCTTTGATATAACAGTTGCTCTCAGATTTTATTTAATACTTTATATCTGAAACAATGATGTTAAATCATAACTTTAGAAGCATGGTTTTTCAAAATTAATAAGAAGCATGTAAAATAAGATGCAACATTATCACACCCTCTATTTTTTTTTAGTTTTATTGTTGTTGTATTACATTCATCCCCTTTTTGCTCCCCTCTGTCCCCAACCCCACCCACCCATTCCCCCCAAAGTCAATCCCACCTGTTGCCCATGTCCATGGTTCCTTTATACTAGGTTCTTGTCTACGCTGCTCCCCTTTCTTGCCTCTGCCTCCCCCCTCCCCCCAACCCCTTTCCCCCTGACCACTGAAGGCCTATTCCTTGTATTCATATACTTGGTTCTGTTTTGCTTGTTGTTAGTTTTGCTCATTATTGTCCTGTAATGGCGCATCCTCTATTTTAATACTGAAATTTTATAATTGATTTACAAATAGCTTAATAGATATTTAGTGTATGTAATTCAACATATAGTTTATGGATTAAATTTAAATTTTTGTGTGGCTACTTTGCATAGCCTTTATAGTGTAGTACCCTTTTGGTATACATATTAATGATAGTGCTATGAAAATTATGTTGTTCTTACTATTATTGCTGTCTTAGAGACCATGAGTAAATATTAAAATAAAATATTTTAATCTTGGAATGAAGGGAACTGAAATAGATATGCCTCTGCTTATGTGCTCTTGTAACCCTCTGTTTGGGACATTCAGTTGTTCCTTGTCAGAAGGAAGGCCTTTTACATTTTTACACACTATTTCCTTTGTTTTGTTAGAGCACTAGAATGTGAAATTTGAATGAGATGTGATCTCAGGAGTTCATTAGCAATACCTGTTTGATACAGACAATGCTGACTTTAACCTGACAGTTTACAGAGGTTGTTACTGATGTTTCATTAAATGGCATGTAAGAAATTGGGTAACTTCAGGCTTTAGTAAAAACTTTATATATTTTGTCATCATTGATAAATATTTTAGTTAAGAAAAAATTAACACTCTTTTAAAAATTACCTTATGTTAACCAATGAGGAAATTATAGTTTTAACCATTTAGGTAACTCCATATTTTCAAATCAAATTATTTATGCCAATAATTTTATCAGTGAAAATGCTTGTTTGAGCTTAATTCCACATTAAACCTCTTACATTAGTTAGGAATTCTTTTTTTAAAACCCAATGTAATTCTAAAAATGAAAAGCTTCTAATGCCAAGAATGAGCTAATACCTATAATTTTTAACATTAACTTTTACAAAGGTTGTTATTAATATGACATGTTAGGGATAATAGAAATAAATTTCTGGTAATCTTTTGTGTTTGTACAGGGAACCAGGTTCATGTTAGTTAAATTCATCCCAAATCTGAGTCATTTAGTTCCTTCTACTTACATAAACCTATTTATGACTGAGTTTCCAGGTAAATGTACTTGTCTTCCCTCTCTTTCAAGGTTTTATTGTTGTTTTATTTTGTTTTCATGATTTTTTCTATGGAGAATATATTTCAATTATTTTCCAATTCCTCAAACATTGCATCTCAGATTATTTAAATATATAAATGGTAAATTTATAGTTTCAAACAAAGATCATAATACATAACATCAAAAGAACATGTATTTTTTAAAGTGGCTGAAGCAGTGCTAAATGAGGCTGCATCATTCCCTGGGCCAGTGTTTGTCTTTCACTTCTATAATTTTGCATGTGCAGATAATACAAAATAAACCCATCTCTTCCTTATGCTTTTATGGGTGTGCAATTACTCACAACCTTAAGTGCAGTGATTAAGATAATCTTTTGAATTCAATCTTTTTTCTTTTTTTCAATGTATGGTTGTTTTTCACCTGCTTCCTGCAGGGACGTGGCTGGAGACCTGGCTTGCAACCTGGGTATGTGCCCTGACTGGGAATTGAACTAGAGACATTTGGGTTCACAGGGCTGGTGCTCAGTCCACTGAGCCATACCAGCCAGAGCCTGAATTCAATCTTTTAAATCAATTATATAAAAAATGAAGCCCTGGATGGTAGCACAGTGGATAAGGCGCTGGCCTGCGAACCCAAAGGTCGCAGGTTTAATTCCCCAGCCAGGGCACATAACCAGGTTGCAAACCAGGTCTCCAGTCAGATCTGTGGCTAGAGGCAGGTGAAACACAACCCTACATTGATGTCTCTCTCCCTCTCTGCCTCTCTCCCTTCCCCTCTTTCTAAAAATAATGAAATAAAATCTTAAAAAAAAAAAAAATGTTACCTCCTCCCATTCAATAATGGTTTGATCATATTTAGGCTTAATTTTTGAGGCTGAGAATGCAAACCTGATATAATTTCTTTGCCTTCATCGTGTTCCTCTACAAGACTTTTTCTATTGCTTGAAAGCTCTTTTTTTATAAACTACGAGGGACTTAATATATTGTGTAGTGTTGAGGTCTTCATCCTTGCCCAAAACCTTTGCCTTTATTTCCACATGAATGTCCACCTATAGTTGAAATTTATCATTGTTATTATCCTAGAGCATTTTAAAAGGTCTTAATATTATGTGATATGAAGCAAAAACGTATTTTGGGGCCTGTTTACATGCTTCTAGGGGAATCTGGTCTTACTACTTGTTATATACACCTATATGAATTAATCAACATAATTTCAGGATTATATAAAGTACATTTATTGTATGAATGATTTTATTCATGATAAATTCTTTGCTTATATGGCTAAAACCAGATTGAAAAACAATCTTTCACTGGAACTGAAGATGTATGGAAATAAACAGGCACATATAAAAGCAATTAAAACAAATATTTTGGATAAGGCGCCGGCCTGTGAACCCAAAGGTCGCAGGTTCGATTCCCCAGCCAGGGCAACATAACAAGGTTGCAAACCAGGTCTCCAGTCAGGTCTGTGGCTGGAGGCAGGTGAAAAGCAACCATACATTGATGTCTCTCTCCCTCTCTGCCTCCCTCCCTTCCCCTCTTTATAAAAATAATTAAATAAAATCTTTAAAATAAAACAAAACAACAACAACAAAAAAACAAATAGTAGGGGCTATGATTCCAATTAAAGCAGTTCTTTTCCTTCTCCTCCCCCATGCACCCCTCCTCCCTTCTCCTTCTCTTCCACCTCCTCCTCCTTCTCTTCCTCCTCCTCCTCTTTCTTCTTCTTGGAAATATTGAACAGACCTTTATTGAGACTTTGAGAAAATAAAGTTTACCATATAAAATCTTAAAATCTAAACAAACCAGATTCTGCTAAGAATGGGTCCCATACGAGGTCTATCCCAAAATTATTGAGCCAATGTCAATTGGCTTGATACTTTCAGTATAGGCCTCATATAAGTTCAAGAATCTTTGTAAGGAAAAGAGTATAAAAATATTTCACTTCTTTACAATTTACACTTTACAATTTAAACACTTGTGACCATATATACAAAATGCTAAGCCTCCTCCCAAGGCCTTATAAAGTTGGAAGTCCTGACAATTAAGTTTGTTAGCTTCATAGTAAATACACTTTTGCTAATAACTATTCCTAGAAATTTCAGACCCAAACTTTGATTACTTGTATAGCTCCATAAAGAAATTCTTACTCATATAAGAACCTTTGTAGGAAGATTTAATAATGCTTCAAAATAAGTTTTAATAGACATGAAGCTTATTTCACATTACATACATGGAACAGATCTTTCAGAAAAGTATTCTAGGATGTGTCATCTGTTTGCACAGTATGTCTCACATTATTTAGACTTACTCAGAAAATATCTAGAACCAACAAATTGCCAGATTGTTTTAAAATAATATATTTCAATGAAATCACATTTTAATATTGTTACTGGAATTCTTTAGTTTTATTAAGGTGGTTATAGAAGTACAGAGAAAAAAAACTGCACTCCAACAGATTAAGGGTTAATGACATTTGCTTCTATAAATAGTTTTTGATATTTGTAACAGCATTTAAGTTATAATGTCTTTTAAATATTGCTTGAATGCCAATGGACCACTCTACACAGCATAGTTCCACTCCATTTTACACAATGCTAATATTTTTCTATAATTAAAGAGCTCATTGACCAAGCCCTAAGAACTGCTTCTAGATTATATATATATATATACACTTATAAAATATATATGATACATATATATGTATAATGATGCATAACATATGCATATATATATATATATATATATATATATATATATATATATAGTTATGTGCATGTATATACATACACACATATACCTTTTTCATAAACATGTCCAAGGTCACAAGTTTGTGTATGTTTGTGTATGTGAAAAAGCATAAAGTTACTAAATACACTGGGAATAAAAGTCACAAGTTTTCTGCCAAATATCAAACTACACATTTGTTCATGTTCTTGCAAAGGCCATTTCTTTACAAATTGGGTCCTGGGGGATTGTGAACACTGGATGAAGCTTCCTGTTTATTCAACAGCCCTGGGATTTCCCATTTGCCAACACTACAAATGCATTATATTATAAATGAGAACCGCTTGTTGAGAGTAGTAGTTTAGTGTTTTCTGGAAATAGATGAAGACAGCATGTTCTGATATATTTGTAGCATAATTCAGCTTATTGAATATAGAGAGGCTGTTTTTGAACAAGCATAGGAAATATGTTCTTTTGGTGGTATTATTTGTAATTACAAATTATTCCTAAAGAAAGTAATTATTCATGCTTTATAGGAAACCTCCTTTTTACAAAAGCAGTTAGTATTTAGTTTTGTATCTAGGTAAACAATATTCACATAAAATACTAAAATGGTATTTGGATATGTACCTTAAAAATTCTGTACATTGCCCCACAAAAGAAGATAAAATAGTAATGATCTTTTAATAATCACAGATTAAATGCTAAACTATCCTCATTACTATTTATATATTCTTTATAAATATCTAGATAATAGTCACTTATCTGAAAGAAGGGGAGGATATACATCAACTATAGTTGATAACTTAAAAAGGAGGGAGGATAAAATAAAACCACCCACATTGCCTGCTAACATATTTTACTTTCATAATTTTGCCTATTTTACAACCCTAACCTACACTCAAGACGTGTTTACTAGCATCCTTAAGAAAAACTTTAGTTATAGCTTTATTCACCATTTTCTCACAGATAATCTAGATGCTTAGATATGATATGTATAATAGTTGTAGTACATATCTTAAGTAAAAGCATGAATATGCTATGGAACACTTACATTTGTAGTATTGCCTTAAAAATTTGACCTCAGCCCTGGCTGGTACAGCCAGGGCAGCTCTGTGGATTTAGTGCCAGCCTGTGAACCAAGTCATCACCAGCTCAATTTCCAGTCAGGGCACATGCCTGGGTCATGGGCCAGGTCCCCATTTGGTGGGGTGCATGAGAGGCAAACACACATTGATATTTCTCACCCTTTCTTTTTCCTTCCCTTCCCCTTTCTCTAAAAATAAATACATAAAATATTTTTAAGGGCTCAGTGTTTTATATAATTGTTGTTTTATTTTTAGCAATGTAAAAAATAGCATACATTTTTATATTTGATCTTTTATAATATTGACCTTTGCTTTATGATGTATTGGCATATATATATGTATATGATGTGGATGTGTGTATCTGTATGTGTGTGCATACATAGTTGCAAATGCCAGTGTAAGAGATGTATAGCAACACAATAATGAAATTTTGGTTATATTAGCACAAACATAAATGTATTCAGTTTTAAGAGGGGTGTAAGTTTATATTAAATAATAGCAACATGTAATGAAAGTTGTTTATATAAAGAGTTTATTAAAAATGTTTGAAAATAACTGTAATATGAAAAATTACTTATTTGAACACCCCCAAATTTAAAGTTTAAAAGGGCAAACCTAATCTTGGTATAGATATACAAAAATTTATTTATTCTCCCCAGTGAATTATGTTTGTCAAGTGTAGTTACTTGCCTCTGTTATTGGTAATTTTTACAAAAAGTTTTATTTAACATTGTGTGTTAAAGTGAACTATAAAAACATTTTAAATCACATAGCTTCAGAATGATTTATGGTTCACTGTAAATTACAAAGAGTAAGGAAAATGGAATGAATTTTTAGTAGACCTAATTTTTCCTTTTAAATAATAGGGGTTGTTAAATGATCATCTTAAGAAGTATTGAATTACACAGATATATAAAACATTATTAGGGTATTTTATTGGGTAGCTTATTTCATCACTAATTGCTGAGTTTATTTACGGGATACATGATACTGTGACAAAAACAAACTGGAGCCTGTTCACATGGCACCTTGGTGTAAGATCAACAATTAGTTAAGAAAAGCAGATCTTTTTTATAATATTCCAACTTTGGCGGGGTGGTGGGGGGCACTCCTGCTCAGAGGCCTGCTCAGACCCAGTGTTTCCTTTGCTCCCCAAAAGACTAGCCAAAAACAAGTCCAATAGCTCCCAATTCCTTCTCTGTCAGCTCTCTTCTTCAAGTTCCATGGTGTGTTGTCTTCAGCTTCTGTATAATAGTCCAGGAAAGCATGTGCCATGTTACCCTGGATCATGGTGAAGTCCAGGAAAGGCACAAGTCCTAGGCGAGTGACCTTTCCACATGTCCTAAGTTTCAAGAGTCCAGATAGAGTCCAGATCTGCAAGGTAGAATCCTTGGTGGCTTTGAAGTCAGCTGGAGCAAGCACCATCAAAGCAGCAGCATGCTTGCTTTCTTATTACACCAGGCTGCATGCCTGAATCCCGGCTATAAACTGCACAGCTACTTGTTGCTTCGCACATGGCAGCTACAATACCCTCCTACATCATGGTACCCACTTCCATCATGCTTCTCTCCAACATGTTCCTGAATCATGGCACACCTCCATCATGCTTCTCTCAAGGCTGCCTGCCCTTCCTTTAAAATCCTGAAAATCACTACATCTTTTCCCCAGGAAGGCAGAACAGCTATTAGCTAACTATCAGCTTGTCATATATATGCAAAGTACTATAAAAGCTGTATTATCTCCTTCCTGCATTCCCCAAACAAAGGGCTGTGGGGACTTTGGGAATTCCTCCCCTCTTATGTTTCAGTACCTTTCCAGTTTCCTGTTTTTCTTTCAGTCATACTCTTGAATCATCCATACATTGTTTTCTAAAGAATTCAACTTCATCATTAAATTATTCTTTCTATCCATAAAATATATTATGCAGATTGACCTCATCCTTTTAGCAGTGCAGTCAAAATACTTTTCGGATATATATAAAATGGTTTTCCTCTCCTTTTATAATATAATTTTTACTGTAATATACAGAAGTTGGCAAAAGAAATTTTTCAATTGTATGTGAAACAGTTTATTCTTGTATTATTAGTTTATTAATTATTGTATTATTTTCCATGTAAAGAACTATAAACCTACTTTTGCCTTTCCCTGTATATATGAACAATATTATCTTTTTAGAAGTTTAGCATCTTTTAAATTCTATCTAAAATACATATGAGATGGAAAAGTGTATAAATCTGAAGCATACAGCTTTGTGATTTTGAACATATGAACACAAAGGAGCACCCAACACCTAGACCAAGACACAAATATTTCAATCACTTCAGAAAGTTCTCTCCTAACACTTTACCCACCTACCCAAGGGTAATCACTCTTTAATCTATCAACATCAATTCATTGGCCTGTTCTGAATTTACTGTAAGTCAAATAAAATGGTTTTGTGATATCTTCCTTTGATCAACATGATATGTGTATCAGTAGTTCACTCTTTTAAAATTATTATTTTGTATTCCACCATAAGAATACATAATATATTATTTCTCCATTCTCTTGATGATGGACATTTGAGTTATTTTTTAAATTTTATTTTTATTAATTTATATTTAAATTTTATTTATTATTTCTCAGAAAGAGAAGAAGGGAGAGAGGCAGAGAGGGAGAAAGAGTGAGAAACATCAGTGTATGGTTGCCTTTCACTTGCCCCCAGCTACGGACTTGGCTGGAGACCTGGCTCGCAACCTGATTATATGCCCTGGCTGGGGAATCAAACCAGTGACCTTTGGGTTTGCAGGCTGGTGCCTTATCCACTGTGCTACCAGCGAGGACCTGAGTTATTTTTAATTTTAGGCTATAATGAATAAAGCTGCTAGAACATTCTGGTATATGTCTTCCATTGGACATATATACTCATTTCTCTTGACCATATACATGAAGAATTTCTGAGTCAGAGTAGGTGTTATGTTTAACTTCAATAGATACTGCCTGACAGTTTTCCACCATTACATTTCCATTCTATGAGAATTCCAGACTATGGTCTATATATTTCCAATAGTCAATATTTCCAGTCTTTAAATTTTAGATTTGTGGTTGATATAAAGCAGTTTCTTGTGACTTTAATTTTCTTTTCCTAATGAATAATTATAATAACCACCTTTTCATATGCTGATTAGCCATTTAGAGAGTCTCTTGTGTGGTACTTATTCATGGCCTTCGCCTATTTAAAAAAATATATATTTCTTGTGTTTGATTTGTATGAGTTTTTAGTCATAAAAGCATTCTTGGTCTAAACCTTTCTTAGATAAATACATAGAGATGATAGATAATAGATAGATAGATGATAGATAAATAGATAGATTGATTGATAGTAGATAGATGGAAAAGTGAAAATATCCTAGCCCATGGCTTTCCCCTTCACTTTATAGCTGATATTGTTAATAAAAGTTTTTTTTTTTAATTTCAATAAAGCTGAATTATGTTATTATTCTTTTATGGTTATGTCTTTGTACCACTTTAAGAAATATTTGCCTACTCCAGGATCATGAAGATATTCTTCTATATTGTTTAACTTTATTTTAATTTTATACTAATATTTATAAGCTATCTTTAATTTTTGTATATAGTGTAAGGTAAAAGTCAAATTCATGAGATTTTACACACACACACACACACACACACACACACACACATATATATATATATATATATATATATATATATATATATATATATATATATATTTCCAGACTAATATGTTGAGAAACAAATTTTCTTCCACAATTACATTGTTACCTCAGAAGGAGAATATTCAATATTTTACTATTACTATTAAATAAGTCAGCTATTATTTTGGAGGGCTTTGTAAATATCTTTTTTTCCCATTTTATTGAGATGTAGTTGACATATCACATTGCATTCTCTTATGCTATACTGATGTGATATATGTATATATTTCAAAGTAATTACCACATTAAGTTTATTTACCATTCATCACTAAAGGATAACTTTTAAGATCTACTCTCATAGCAACTTTTTCAGATACACAATACAGTCACAATATTTTCAAGCTCATTTCTCTAAGGGTCACCAACTGAGACCCTGTGTGTTTGTCATCTATATTACTCTGGAAGTAGATTAGCTATGGGTGGTGACCTAAGGGTCTATTTGATTTAACTTATTTATAACCCAAAGGTTCTCACCTTGTCAGCTTATGACTCTGGATTTTATATTGATTTGAGTAATTCTTATAAGGTCTGTCCCTAAAGTATTGGCCACACAAACTGTTTTAATTATATTGACATTGGCTTGATATGTTTGGGACAGACCTTAAATTAATCATTTGTACATATTTAACTTCACCATAATGCTCAGTTAAGCTAAGCTGTTCTCTATCATATTTACCCATTTTATAAGATGACCAACCAAGACATTTTTCTCCATATTCACTATGAAAAGTCCTCTTTGAAGATATTCCAGGGTTTCTCTGGGAATAACATTCACATCCTACATCCATTACATGGTGGTTCACAACCCAAAATTTCTCCAGATATTGCCACATATCCACTATGGGTGAGGTGCAGGGACGATAGTCATCCTTCACTGAGAACCACTGAGATATTTTGATATTCACAATACAAATTCTACCTTTAGACTTATTTATCCCAATATGAGGACCTGAGCAGCTATTTTTGTGTGTGCATCATGCAAACAATGTTTTTCTTTCTTCTCCTTTTAATACTAAGACATTCAAGTCTTACAATCTTTCCATATATTACTTTACATTTTAAGGCAGGGTGGGTTTCTATTGCCACTTAAAGAAAATATTGGAACATATTTATAAATTTTAATCTAAATACCTTTAGTAATATGCCTTTGTTATTTTTGCTGATGTAGCAAATTTAAACTGGTTTTATACTAACCAAAAAAATGAATAACAGTACTAACTGAGAACATTACATTTAAAAAAAAAAAGATTTTATATATTACTTTTAGAGAGAGGGGTAGGGAGAGAGGCAGAGAGGGAGAGAGACATCAATGTATGGTTGTCTTCCACCTGCCTCCAGCCACAGACCTGGCTGAAGACCTGGCTTGCAACCATGTTACATGCCCTGGCTGGGGAATTGAACCAGCAGTCCAGTGCCTTATCCACCGTGCCACAACCAGGACCATTATATTACATTACATTTATATAATATTTATCTACTTCTATTTGCTCTGCATTCATGGTACTGAGAAATTATAGTATACTGTGTCATTCCATTTCTTTAAATTGACATTTATACTCATAGCTTTTGTATTCATGTATGAAACCCCTATTCATCCTTCTAAACCCCACTGCTATTCATTCTGAGGCAGCCTTTCACCACCTCTTTTAGGGATGAGGATGCGCTCATGGGGCACTTTGCTCAAGCATTTACAGTTGCATTTATCACATCATGTTGTAATGTATTGCCCTCTGCTAGGTGGCTGTATCACATGCTAGAATGAAATAAATCCTAATCAGTTTATTATTTACACATTTAATACAATAATATATTATGTTTACTTTTCAACTGAAGATTAAATATTGTCAAATGGCAAATATCAAGCTTAATACCCTACATAGTAGCTGTGTAAGAAATATCAACATTATCTTACAGCTGAAATATGAAACCTAATGGATAGGATAATCAGACAAAAATAAAATAAGCTTTATTTTTTTGAACTTTAGGACCAGTTAAAAATTTTAGTTGCCCTGGCTGGTGGCACAGTGGATAAGGCACTAGCCTGCAAACCCAAAGGTTTCTGGTTTGATTCCCAGCCAGGGCACATAACCAGGTTGCAAGCCAGGTCTCCAGTCAGGTCTATAGCTGGAGGCAGGTGAAAGGCAACCATACACTGATGTCTGTCTCCCTCTCTACCTCTCTCCTTTCCCCTCTCTCTGAAAATAATAAATAAAATCCTTAAAAAAATTTAGTAGATTAGCAATAATAAAAAAATCAATAAGATCCCAAAATATAAACTCTGCATTAAGACTTTCACCAAGATTCATAAAATTTCAATTGTGTTTATTATGTAGGCTCTGATTTTATAAAAGTTGCTTAAGAAATAAATATTTAGACATATTTTACAGATCTAGAAGAACACTTCAAATTTTATGTAGAGCCATAAACAACCATGAATAGCCACAGCAATCTTAAGAAAGAAGAACAAGGTAGGAGGAATCACAATACCGGATATCAAACAATACCACAAAGTTACTGTAACCAAAACAATCTGGTACTGACATAAGAATAGACATATAGATCAATGGAACAGAATAGAGAGCCCAAAAATAAACCTAGAACTCTATGGTCAGTTAATATTAGAAAGGGGGAAAGGAACATAAAACAAAACAAAACAAAACAAACAAACAAACAAAAAACTCTTTGACAATTGGTGCTGGGAGAACTGAAACGAAACATGCAAAAAAATACAACTAGATCACCAACTTACACCATACACCAGAATAAACTCAAGATGGATAAAGAACTTAAACATAACTGCGACACCATAAAAATCCTGGAGGAAAACATAGGAAGTAAAATTTCAGATATCCTATGCATAAATATTTTCACTGATACTTCCAAGGGCAAAGGAAATAAAGGAACAAATAAACAAATGGGACTACATCAAACTGAAAAGTTTCTGTTCAGCTAAAGAACACACCAGCAAAATGAACAGGGAACCAACTGAATGGAAAAACATATTTGCCAAGGATACCTCAGACAAGGGTTTGATATCCAAAATATATAAAGAACTTAATGCCACTCAACACCAGGGAGACAGACAGTGCAGTTAAAAAAATGGGCAAAGGACCTGAACAGATGCCTCTCTGAGTAGGACATACAAAGGGCCCAAAGATATATGAAAGAATGCTCAACATCACCAGCCATCAGAGAGATGCAAACTAAAACCACAATGAAATACCACCTCATAACCTGTCAGAAGGATAATCATCAACAAATCAATAAACAAGTGTGGCAAAGATGTGGAGAAAAAGGAACCCTGGTGCATTGTTGGTGGGAATGCAGACTGATGCAGCCACTATGAAAAACAGTATGAAATTTACTCAAAAAACTAAAAATGGAACTACCTTTTGACCCAGCAATTTCACTGCTAGTACTATACCTGAAGAACCCTGAAATACCAGTTCAGAAGAACCTATGCACCCCTATGTTCATAGCTATGCTATTTACAATAACCAAGTTGTGGAAACAACCTAAGTTCCCATCAGTGGATGATTGGATCAAAAAAAACTTTGGTACATTTACACAATGGAATACCACATAGCAGAGGAAAACCATCATGGATGGAACTGGAGAGTATTATGCCTAGTGAAATAAGCCAGTCAGTGAAAGACAGATACCATATGATCCCACCCAATACAGGAGACTAATGAACAAAACAAACAAACAAGCAAAAGAGAACCAGAGACATGAATACAAGGAACAGACTTTTGGTGTGCAGAGGGAAAGGAGACAGTGGAAAGGGGGAAAGGAGGCAAGGAATGGGAACAGTTTAGTCAAGAAACTAGCACAGGTGACCCATGGACATGGACAACATGTGGGATTGACTGTGGGGGTGAGGTGGAGAGAGGAGAAGGGGAGGGCAGAGGGAAAAATGGTATGAACGTAATACAACAAAAATAAACTTTAAAGAAAGAAAACTGTTTAATCATCACAGCTACACTTATTTAAAATTTACTTTAAAATAGTTTCCAACATACAAATGGAAGTATAGAAATACATACATGAATATATAGTACAATATATTATATTTTATTCATATAAATTATGATTTAAATAAATTCATATTAATAAATATCTATTTCTGTCAAGGTTCAGCAAAGGTTACAGGAAGCCACTATAGTCATTTTAAACAAAAAGGAATTAGTTTAGAAAATCAGGTAATTAAAGTTGCTAGGACTGAAGAAACAAGCTTGACTTGATCCTTCCGTAATGACTCATAGGGCAAAGTAGCAGAACTCAGAGTTTACCACAATTAGAAAAGAGGAAAATCAGATACAGTTTTCTGGACTACTTACTCCAAGAAGGTACCACCCTAGCCACTGCCAGCGTTACTGTCACCTCAGCTGTAAAAGACCTGTTCAATCCTCACCACCAAAATGAATCCTGCACGGCCCCACCACCTTTCCTTTCACGCTAATTCTGATTGACAATTTAAGTCACTGCTGGAGTCTTGTTGAAAAGGAATATCAGAAATCTGTTTTTAGCTCGACATCCTCTGCCATACAAAATGGTGCAAAAATAAAGGTCAGAGGAAAGACACATGATACCAATCTGGGTCCACTGTAGTTTGTAAGTGGTAGAGTAAGAATCCATCCACAAATTGTGTGATTTCAGGGCCAGTGTTTGTATGGTTCAACCTATGAAGGGGATCTAAAATACTATGCTATATTATTTTAAATACATTCCACACATTATTAAGTACAAGCCATTGAACTTAGAGTTGTAAGCTCACAGGTCCTGGGGCACACATAGGCAAAACTCCATACCCTCAAAAATTGTACCTAGCTCTGAGAAGTGGGAGAAGGAAAGTGGTTTGTTGCTAAAGTTTCTCAGCAGTGTCCCTGGCTTCTGTTCGCCTCATCTCCAGCAAAACAGTGCAGGGGACTTTCTCTAGTTAGTAGCTGCAGTGTTTATATAGCCCTCTGTAGTCACAGAATTTCTTCGCCATACTTCATGCCACTTCTCTTAGATAACAGTTGGCTGTAGTTTCTAGAGCAGGTGGCACTTGAGAATCAAAAATACCCTGAGGCAAGTGAAAATCTCTGTGCTTACAGTCTGTTTTATCTAAAGAATGTTAAAACTAGCAGGTGTCCACCCCTCGGAAGCATTCTGCTCACAAACCATTAGGGAATATATTTTGGGCTTTACAGGATTGGGGAACAGAAGAAAATTCCTAAAAGACTGGCAGTGTTAGCAACATCCTGTGTGCAAGTGGACAGGCTGTTCCAAATTCAGTCCTACTGCGGAGACCATCTCTATCTAGGCACCATGGAATTTTTTTTTTAATTCCCCCAGAGAACAAAGACAGAAATGTCTTGGTAGATGTTTTCTTTGTGCCTAGAATGATAGCAGATTAAAGCACAGAAATATGTCACTGTTACTAAATTCTGGGTAACAGTAAAGCTATATTCTCAAACAGGAAATTCACGTTTGCTTTCAGAGTGCTGCTAATGTGGGTAATAGACTAACAAAAGTGGCCACTGCATCTTTTTTTGTAGGGATTGCTAAAGGCAAAAGGAGCCATTCAAAACATCTCTAGGTCTAATAAAAGTAACAAAAATAATTAGACACATCTTTAAAAAATTACATAAAGTATTCCAGAAATGTGCATTATAGCACGGGAAAGGAATGAACTGCATTATTTCATGAATTTTAATATTTGTGAGTGAAAACTCACTAAGAAGATAAGAAGGTAAACTAGATTAATCTCCACATGGTTTGCAAGACCACTGGTTGTTTTTGAGTCAGCGTTCACAAAATCTACTGAGCTTTTCACTTGAGCTTTCATTCACACCAGCAATAATAAGCTGAGATGAAATGTATTCTCAGAGGCATGTGAACCAAGTGATGAGTGAATTATTTTAATGTGTCCCTTATTAAGACATTTCAATTAATATTTTATTATCAAGATCAGGAAAATATACTAAAACTTCCAATGGATGTAGACATTGGAAGATATGTTAGAGTTAGCAAATTGTTTCTAAAGAAATCAGTGAAAATAACTAGTATAACCGTTTTCACAGACTTAATCAATTGAAGATTTGTGCTAATCTTTATATAATTTAAATGTTTGAAGTGTTAATCTGCTACTTGAAAGTCAGTATAAATATTCAACTTAAATCCAACTAATTAAAATATACTTTTATTGCTAATATACAACATTACCAAATAAATGTTTCTCAGGAGAGTGGAAGTCGTGTTGAGATATTTTGTTTCTGTGAGGTAAGGATTAAATTAGCTATAATTAAAACCACTTCTGATATTTTTATTTAACAAATACTTATTGATTATCTTCTCTATATACAAGACATGCTAGTGCTTTTCTATCTAAATTGTTAAGGCTACATATATGGCTTATGCAGCTAAATCTGTATCTGAGGTTGTAAATGGGATTGTATTATTTATAATTCAAAAAGGTCTATATTTTGCAAAGCAGTTCTTTTAAAATGTGATCATTAATGCATTTGCTGCTTTACAGATCATAATTACTTTTGAAAGAGATTTGATGGATAGATAGATGCACTTAAAGTTTATGGCATTACCTTCTTTTGAATGTCTTTTATTTTAATTTTTTAGGATTTTATTTATTATTTTCAGATAGAGGGGAAAGGAGGGAGGGAGAGAGAGAGAGAAACACATCAATGTTGCCTTTCACCTGCCTCCAGCTACAGATCAGGCTGGAGACCTGGCTTGCAACCTGATCATGTTGCCCTGGCTGGGAATTGAACTGGTAACCTTTGGGTTCACAGGCCAGTGCTTGTCCATTTAGCCACCAGCCAGGGCCAAATGTCTTTTAATGTGTACAAAGTTATAAAAGTAAAAATGTATAGAATGGTATTATATAAAAATATAAAAGCAACACCCTCCTCCTCCAATGAATTCCCCAGAGTGAAACTTTTATTTACTGTATGTTCTGAAAATGGAAATCTCTATTATCCTTCTACTAACCCCCCAAACTTAGTTGAGAATTATAATATAATACTGCACAAGATTGTTTCTTTGATCTCTATGTTTCTTAAGTTTTAACGAAGCTGATCAACATTTGCTTCATTTCAAATTTAGGCTACACATAAAAGATCATTTAAACTTTAATCCATATCTTCTTAAGTAATATCTTATTACTGATTGAACCCTTATTTCTGTCTTGGTTTCATGGGCCTACATTTGTGTTTTCATAATTCCTTTCCCACCCACTCCACTTTTGGGATGGCACGGCAGAAGAAGTTAGACCTATACCTTTAACACTCATAATCAAAATTTTGTTTCCTTTACTTTAGTGTGTGCCCCATCATTGATTTTAAGTTAGTTTAGTCAGTGGTACTTTCTGCTTATGGCAGGAGCAATTCTATCCTCAGCACACCCATTAAATGCCTGGAGTCTTCCATAGCCATGTCAGTCAAAAACGCTTTCTTACTTCCCAAATAAGTGCAGGTGTTGTTCTCATTTGAGATCCATGTACTTAGCCTACTTTATCCGGCTGCAATCTGCTTATGTATGCTGCATCTGAAAGCCCTTGATGGCACCAGTAATATCTCTTGCATCACTGATGTTGATGTCCTACTGGCCTTAATAAGATTACATAGCATGCTGTCGAGGCCAGATTGAATGAAACTTTGAACAAAACTTTTCATACCATTGAAGGAAAAGAAGACATTTCTAATATGAATAAACTTAGAACTTGCTTATTAGATATCATTATGAAATTTATTAGCAACCATGTTTCCTTGGGTCAATTCAGGATGAATATCTTCCTAATTAAAAAAAAAAAAATTATTGTTTCTGCTGTCACAATTGTTCCCACTTTTTCTCCCTCTCCCCATTTTTATCCAGACTCATCCTTTCCCCTTCCTAATCCAATCCCCATATTGCTGTCTGTGTCCATGGATTGTGCATAAATGCTCTTTGGTTAATCCCTTCACCATCTTCCATCCTGTCTTCCCCTGCCTCCCCACCCACCTCCTTTCTGGCAGCTGTGTGACTGATTTTGATCTATGATTTATGGTGGGAATCCCCATTCTTTTCAACCCATTGTGTGACATTATCTTATATTCTCAATGAAAAAAATCACATGAAAATATAAAAGGCAAAAATCAATGCGTTATTCACAGCTTCTCAAGGACTTTTATTTCCAGGGAAGGTCTCTGGTTAACAGGACAAAACTCAGAACCAAAGTTATGTCCAATCTCTATCTTCTGTAGAACAAAAACAGCTTCCAGGTTTGGAAAGCTAGCTTTTTCAAGATGCTACTGATTCCTTTTTGGCATCAAAAACAATAGTGATATATATTAAACTACATCTTCCTACAAAAATTAACTTGGTCAAAACTCAAACTTTTCATGAGTATGCTAACTTCTCTTTATTAATAGATTGCCAGCTCAGTGAATTAAAATGCAGCTTTCATAGGTGATCAGTGCGCTTCAAAAGAATATGTATTTCTGTACTTGAGGATGGTGGGAAATAGAATGATTAGAATAAAAGATGTTTTCAAACCCTTCTTGTTTTCCCTCTTTAAAAGCAAACACTTTCTCACAATTTGAAATATTATAAGAAACTGAAAACCTTCCTTCCAAAGAAGAATCAGTTTTTGTTTATCTAGTTATTCCAATTCCTACTTTTAATGTTTTTAGCATTTACTGTAGTAGGGCTATCGAGAAAAAGAAAATCAATAGGAGAGATCTAGACCTATTTCGACATCTCCATCTATATATCATAGGTAGATGTATGATATAAATATATCACAAATATATCTGACCTGACTTGGGGTGTGGAAGGTAGGGCCTGCAGGTGAGATTGAAGGGCTGTAGCTGAAGGGAGAAGAATCATGCTGAAGTCTGCATTGCGCTTCACCCATGCTTGCCTCTTTGTGTGTCCATTTTGGCTCTGGGCATAGGTCCTGGATGGAAATGGGCCTGCTCATTTTGGGGTATATGTGTGTGTGTGTGTGTGTGTGTGTGTGTGTGTGTGTGTGAGAGAGAGAGAGAGAGAGAGAGAGAGAGAGAGAGAGAGAGAGAGATTTAAGGAATTGGCTCACATGATTGTGACTTTTTGGCAGGTTTCAAATCTGCAAGGTAGGTCCAGGGAAAAGTTGAAGTTGAAGTCCAAAGGCAGTTTGCTAAAGAATTCCTTCTTTTAAAAAAAAATATTGTTTTTAGAAAGAGGGGAAATGGGGAAAAAAAGAGAGAGAAACATCAATATATGGTTGTCTTTCACCTGCCTCCAGCTATGGACCTGGCTGGATACCTGGCTTGCAACCTGGGTATGTGCTCTGACTGGGAATCAAACCAGTGACACTTGGGTTTGCAGGCTGGTGCCTATCCACTGAGCTACACCTGCCAGAGCATGGAGAATTCCTTCTTATGCTTTGTTCTCTTAAGGTCTTCAACTAATTGGATGGTTCCCATCCACAGCGTGGAGGAGAATCTGCTTTATTCAAAGTCTACAGATTTAAATGTTAATCTCATGTAAAAAAAATACCTTCACAGAAAATTCTAGAGTGATGTTTAACTAAATATCTGGGTTCTATGGCCCAACTAAATGGACACATAGGATTAACCATTGCCCTCAGTTTGTTGATCAGTTCTGAAACATTCAAGTATACAACTACAGTGTACATTGCTTTATGAACTTACATGAGAACATAATTTATACAAATGTTTTTACAAAGGAAAAATAAAGGGTATCACTGAATGGGATATGTGGTAAAGGTATAAGCATCATGCAACAGCAATAATGCCTTGATAGATAAAACAATCTGTGTGGTGCTGTCATACATGAGAATTAAATTCAGTCTTAAGCATTGGGAGAGGTTGTACTGCTTGCTACACTGACAGTGTGATGGTATTTGAGGAAAATGAAAGCCATCTCACTTTGAGAGGGTAGAAAATCCAGGATTAAGGAAAGATCACAGTCTGAATCTTCTTAGAAAAAGTAATTTGAAATACCTCACTAAAGTAGATATGATTCCTCTGCTTATCCACACTTTCCCCATACTCTTGCTTGCTTTTCTACTTACTGTCTGTTTTCCTTTTCTCTCACATTGCTTCTCACATTTTTTTCTTTTCTGAACATACATACATGCACTCACACACCCACATTTTTCCTGTAACAATCGATTCCCACTTTCAACTCCACTTGCTAGGGGTAGCAGTTATAACTCTTACTCCACCACCTCAGATTTGCATCAAACAGGTCTTGTTTACTTTCTCACTTTATATATGAATTTCTGATTTTGACTTGCTGTTCATTTGGGTTGGCTGTAAACTCAGGTTTGCTTCTGGTTTTCCAAACTCTGAAGCTGTGTCACAGTTTCAGTCTTATATAGCACTCCGACTTAAGCCATTGGCTCACACAGTTTGCTGGTAATGGTATATCCACAGTCTGGGTTATTGTGAAATCCTTGCATCTAGTAGCTCTCTGTGACTCTCATATGCCAGGTTGGCAACCTTACTGCATGCCTCCCTGAAGCCCAATCTTACTAGATGCTTCATGGGACAAGGTTGCATATGCAATACCGACTTTCCAGTTTGCTGAAGGATAAATACATTACAATTCAAATCACTTAATGAAGTAGGTCAGAGACTATTCTAAGACATTAACTTAAAAAGTTTCTTGCCAAAAAGAAGGAGGGTATTAAAGAAAATATTTGTGGGTGGCATGGAGGTGATGCTAAACAAAGAACTTGAGAAAGAAAATAAGAAAGCAACACTAGAATGAGTAGGGACACATACTTTGGAGAAACCCCAAGTTATTCAAAACAAACCTATGTAGAAGAAGAGCTGGGAGGATTACAAGCTATAACTTGGCCAAGGATGGTAGCAAGAGAGGTGTTTGGAAAAGGCTGTTGATTTTCAATGAGGGTGTTACTTAAGTCCTAACAAATATATCACCCAGATGTACTAGATGTAGTGTCAAAAGCTGAGATCCAAAACCATTACATCTTTTCCGAAAAACCGTTCCTGATGGAGGCCTTTATTTTCAGTTGGAGAACAGAAGAAACAGGAGTGGGGAAGAAAGGCACAGGTCTCAGGAAGTATAATTGACAATGAATTGAGAATTGGATATATTTTCTTATGGGTGGGGCATCGCACTATGCCATTTCTGATTCTGGGAAGATCCATTCTTTTTGGTGAGCTAAAGGATACTTTCTCTCTATCTTCCCTTCCTATTGAATTATTAACTAAGCAGACCTCAAAATTGTCACCAATTAGCTCTGCCCAGATACAAATTAGACTTTATAAAACCAATGTGTTCTTTTTTGTTTTCTGGATGCTATTCTGTCTACAGTTACTTTTTGATTACCTAAATGACAGAGTTAGATGCTGCTCAGAACAAGGACCAAATTGGATTCCAACCAGTATTATTGAAGTGGTAGAGCCCCAGTTACTTCATATTTATATATAAAAGTGTTGTTACTATTTTTATATCTACACTGTTTTGTCATTTCCTTTGTCAACTTCACTGCCATAATTTTAATTATTTAAGCTAAATAATATTTAATACAATAATATCTTTTTAAAAAATTATAATAGTGTCTTCTTTTCTCCAGCTTTTATTGAGATATTGTCATATAACATGGAAGTGTAATGTGTACAACCAGAGAATGGACAAGTTGTAGAAGTATTCATTTTTTTTACCTTTGCATTCCTATCAGTTGATATAATGGAAATTCCATATGGTGGATTTCTAAGCAATAACATCACTGTTTTATTTCTTTTATATACAAGGCCTGTCCTGAAAGTATCGAACCAATGTCAATATAATTAAAACAGTTTGTGTGGCCGATACTTTTGGGACCTCATATCAGCTTGATAGGAAAATAATTGGGAAGAAATGGTTTTCTAATTACATTTTAAAGAATTTCTGATACTATACAGGCTTTTACATATAGGCATAACCCAGTCCAAAAATTTCCCTGTGTCCTAATTGTCACATTTCTTGTTTTAAAAACATGAAAATCATTGTGTTTTAATGCAAATTGTAGGTGGATTGTTTAAGCTAGTTAGGAAATGACCACTTAAGTCATTGGGTTTTTTTTTGTTTGTTTGTTTATTTTTCATTTCCTTTTGTGGTTCTTGGGAAGGAACGAAAGACATTTCTTCATTTGCTGCCTTCGTACTAAGTACAATGGCATTTTCAAAGCAAACAGAGAGATGAATAATATACATTTATAATTTTGGAAGATAAAGAATTTGCAAGAGAAACAGTGATTATAATGTTTTAAAATGAGTGCATAGAATCAACTGAAGGTTAATAAGTTTCTGTAGCCACTTATCAAGAAAACTTTTCATTAACAATTCTCATTTTTGTGGTGTGAAAAGAAAAAGAATTGGTGAGTGCATTGTATTTATCACATGATAAAAATTAGATGAAGTGTTTGTATTTTCTTCCTCTGAACCATGAACCTCACTCTCTCTTGAAATAAAAGAACAGATTCAAATAAAACAGTGAAATAATGACAAAGATTATGATTTTTTATTTATCTTCTTGGAATTTTGTTTTAATATTTAACATAATTTAAAATATATATTTAATATTATTGCTACTTTTTATAAGTTTGTTATTCTGGGCTTGATTGCTGTGATACTAAGGGATGTGTTCAGGCAATCAGGTTATTAAATTAATTTACAGTTTATTTAGTTAGAAATATGTTTATATGAAAATGATTAAAGTAACAGATTGCCATCTATTTTCTACACTGTGATAACCTTGTCTGATAATGTCACTTACTTACCTGGGAAGTTATTCATTCATTTCAACCTGAAGAAGTCTCTAATATTAAAACCTGTTCATTATAGAATAGATTTTATTCAAGCCCTGGCTGGTGGCACAGTGGATAATGCCTGCAAACCCAAAGGTTTCTGGTTTGATTCCCAGCCAGGGCACATAACCAGGTTGCAAGCCAGGTCTCCAGCCAGGTCTGTAGCTGGAGGCAGGTGAAAGACAACTATAAATTGATGTCTATCTCCCTCTCTGCCTTCCTACCCTCACTCTCTCTAAAAATAATAAAATATTTAAAAAGAAAGAAAGCAAGAAAAAGGAAGGAAGGAAGGAAGAAAGGAAGGAGGATAGAAAGAAAAGAAATATCAATGTATGGTTGCCTTTCACTGCCTCCAGCTAGGGAGTTGGCTGGAGACCTGGCTTGCACTCTGGTTATGTGCCCTGACTGGGAATCAAACCAGTGACCTTTGGGTTCTCAGGCCAGTGCCTTATCCACTGTGACACCAGCCTGGGCTTGAATTATTTTGATATATCCTCAGACCCTAGTCTTAACTTATAAACTATAAATAAATAAACTATAAATAACATATTATGTATCTAGTTCTAGAATAATCATATTGCATATTTACCAATGTAATGATATACTTCTGAAAGTACTCAAATGACTACGTGACATTGTGGTAAATTGCACTAGAGTAGATCTCACTGAGAATGGCTCTAATGAACTTAGGGGAGGGAGTTAACAGTTCCTGGTATTAAAATAGTACTTAAATAAATAATTAGCACAATGATTAGTTATACAATTGAGAAAAATCTTTCTGAATCTTTATCACAATATCTGATCTTTTGGGTGTGTGCATGAGAGAGAAATATTACTTGTAATTACCCATTCCATTATTTTACTTACCCATTAAGATATCCTAGCAATTATTTAGTTATCAAATTAATGCTTTTTTTTCCATTCAAAACCTTGGTTTTTACTGATATTTTTTATTTTCTAGAAATCCCTATTGCACTTTAAAAAATTATGGGATAGCCTTGGCTGATGGCACAGTGGATAAGGCACTGGCCTTTGAACACAAAGGTCGCTGGTTCGATCCCCAGCCAGGGCAACATAACCAGGTTGCAAGCCAGGTCTCCAGCTAGGTCTGAAGCTGGAGGCAGGTAAAAGGCAACATGCATTGATATTTCTCCCCCTCTCTGCCTGTCTCTCTTTCCTTCTCTCTGAAAATAATTAATAAAATCTTAATAAATAAATATAAAAAATAATAAAAACAGGAAATTATGGGATATAATATTAAACATATCAAGCAGATGTGACCACAGAATTCAGAAAAGGATAAAATGGTATACAGACTCAGTTAATGCTATCATTGAGGAAAAAAATAGCCTATTATTAAATGTGTGTGTTGATATTCTCATGTATTTAAATAAACTAATTAAAATAGTTTTAGAGTACAAAGACTAGTTTTAGAGAATGCTGTGAATCAAGTAAACATACTTTAATTCTAAAACACAATAAATATGACATCATTTTGCCTAAAAAATATTAAATTTAGCTCTTCTTTGAAATGAAACTAGAAACTCACCCAAAGGAAACGTATTATTCTTGGGTTGAAGTAGGTAAGAGTGTTTAGCATATTTAAAATTTTAATGTAAAACATTTCCCAAAATTACATTTATATCTCTATCATGCTTTTTCCCAGACCTTCTTTTCCCCACATTTTTCAACACAATTACTTTTTTTCCAAAGGGTAAGATTTATTCTCTAGAAGTTAGATATTCTAAAATATATGTAGGGCTTACGAAGTTTCTGAAATATATCATTCAATTCATAAGTAAGCTTTCATAAACCTGTAGTATGTTAATTTTATGCAATGAAATTTATAATGGCCTTAATGTAATTACCTTCCTATGTTATCATTGCGAAGTAGTTCTGCAATCAGTTGATTCATTGTAACCTATTTTTAAGATGTGTGATTATTTCTCACCTTAATGATATCTCACTCAAATCATTGATTTAAGAGAGGTTTTCTTATCTGAAAAAAAAGTTTCTTGAAGAAGCTGTATAAGTCAAGCTTGAGTCTTTTATAATTTGAATTTTCTTGGGTTGTCATACAAAGGAGCTGAATATCTCTTACTGAGACCATGAATGGAAATGGGAAAAGTTCTTATATCTAACTTCATATTTATATCTTTATCTTAATGACACTTGATTTTGATAAAGAGGACACACTGAAAATACTGACTACTAATTATATTTCATTCACAGTTGTGTCTAAAGATTTATTCAAAATTTATTTATTTATTTATTTTGGAGTTGTATTGCATCAAAATATTCTTTTTAATTTTTAAAAATTAAAACATATCATGAAACCACACAGACCAATAAACTATACAAATATAAATTAAAGTTAAATTATTTTTACATATTCACTTTTTTCATACAGGTACATTCAAGTATGTATATGTAAGATTTATTCAAAATTTAGAACCTCAAAGTAGTAAAATTAATCTCTAAACCACCATTGCTCTTGGTCATTTTTCTTTGTCAAAAAGTTTGATGAGTTTCTTATTCTAACTGCATTACTATCTTCCTTAGTCATATTATTATTTTCCTTTTCCTTTTCAAGGCAATGGGAATAAATTTATAACCTGCCATTTCAGAGACAAAAATTCAGTCATTGTAGAACCTAAAACCTTATTATTCAAGTTCATTTTTTTCTTCTTTTGACTCCCTTTTCATAATTGCACTTCTGAAATTTATTATGAGTAACTTAAAATAACACAGTCAGTTCTATGGATTGAATTTTCCTACATAATGAGGCATGCCTGTGAACAAAGGACTTTGGGGAAGTGGACAGTGGAAACTTCACATGGCCTGTTCCAGGGTCACTGTTTCCTCATATTGAATTGGGGTACTCTAAGAACTCTTAGCTTTTCATGTTCTAGAAAAGTTAGCTATGAAATTTCAAACCTACCACTGAGATCACATTCTTATTCCTTTTGTCCAGTGACTTTTTGATATTGTTTATAAGAAAGGAGTCTTTTTGACTCTTTGCTATTATTACTTTTCTTAAATGTTCTTTAATTTTGTCATATTGCTTCTTATAGCTTAAACACAAAGTATTAGCTAGTACTTATCTTAATAGCTCTTTAAATTTTCCTCAATGGAATGCAATAATTTTAGAAAAGCTTGATCTAATTTTGTTTCCAGCCAAAAATCTTTGTTTAGATCTTATTTTTGAAGGGTACATACATATTATCTTTGTTATTTCTGGATTTTCACTGTCTGGAATATCTTATGTATCTCCCATTTATTTTTCATTAATCATTTCTAAAAATATCTATCACTTCTATGGAGTAGATTTCCATCTTTTTATATCCAACTTTACCTGTCCAATATTTACCTATTAGATGTGTATAAATTCTTCATATCTTCAGTAAATTGTGATTAATTAAATGATTCTTATCCTAGATACACCACTATTTACCAAATAATTTCTTGAATCTCACTTCTTTCTTGTTTCTTTGTTGTCTGTAATACTTGTCCACTTTACTTCTTTTTTAATTTCTGTCCATAACATAATTCAAGGACTTACTACTTGATTAAACTACTGAACAACCCAAAATATGCTTTCATTCCTTAAAAATCCCTTGACATCTTTTGTTCTATAAAACAATACCAGCTTAATTATCTATCTATCTATAATGTGTGTATGCACATGTGTCTATATACAAGTATATACATATATATGCACTATATTAAAATTCTATGTTGCTTTGTTTTAAATTGAAAAGTGAAATTTATCTATTAAAAATCCTTTTAGTGTTGTTATAAGGAGATATGAGTGACTATCCTTCTCATGCTCTACATCTAGTGTATATTGTTTTAAGTTAATTGCTTGATTGAAAATGAGGGATTTTATTGTATCAATCCAGTCAACCTTTGGTGCAATTCCAAATTCTGTTATGTAACAGCCATAAATCAAACAAAGAAACCAATAAACAGAACAAGTAAAACAAGACAAAAACTAAGTAAGGCACAGTTGATAATTCTAATTCATAATATTGTAATGTAAATTCAGATTTATAAAATATTTTTGAGTTCAAAAGTTAAAATTACACAATCAATACATCTATCTCAGAAGTAGTGAATACGCACATAGGAGTTCTCATTAATAAAATAAGTGTTTTGTTGTTGTTGTTGTTTCCTTAACAATTCAATATATTATGTCTTAAATATCTTGAGTTGGGCTAATTATTCTGTAAGATGAAATAAATCAGATCTGTACTTAAAGATTTTGCTTTGTTCCCATGATTGAGATACCTTGACTTTGGAGCTTATCTCCCTTGAGTGTATAATATATTTTCAAAAGTAAACATTTTTACACAAAGAAGCTACTACACTTAATTTTTTAAATTTGTCCAGTAATATATATTAAGTTCTGTAAAATTACAGATATAAAATGAAATGTATTTTTACAGGTTATACAAGTATATTGATTAAACACTGGATCAGGAAGAAGCCAATATGATAACTCAAAACATACCATTTTCTTATCTGGAAACTTAATTTGAGATAATAAAAATTAAATACCCTTATATCAAGAAGGCATATAATTTTAAAATATCAGCAGCTAATATGATGATTTTCATTAATAAGCCTGGCTAATATGTGTACATTTATTTAGATTAATAATTTTTAATAAAATTTGTCAAGAATCTGAATATATTCATATTAACTTAATATTTCTTGAAGAATATTGACTGGTAGACCTTTGGATAGCCCCTGAGGGGAAATACAAACAAAACACAGTTTCCAGTCTCAAGAACTCACTGCTCTTGGAAAATGAGAGGAAGTTCAGGAATTCTATGAAGTTAATAATAGACAATGATAGAAATGATTATAAAGTTGATACTTGCTAATGATTCTAGGGGTAATCAGAAATATTCCATGAAAAGGTGATGTCTAATATGATTTTTAAGTGGTAAGACATTAACCATAGAAATGTATGAAATAAAAGGAAAAGGTAAACCAAGATATTCCTGGTAGCCCCAGAAATTCATCAAGGGGCTGAAGCATGCAGAGTTGGCAAGGGGTGGAAGTGGGGGCTACAGATGGGCTAAATGAGGAGGAAGGACAACACCCCAAAATTTCATTTATCCCAAAGCCAAGCAATCCAGTTTTTAGCTTCAAACAAAGTGTACTGACTAGCAAAATTTAATGATGGGATGACATAGAATCAAATATGGCTCTGGGGCTATGTAGTATGGAAAACAGATCAGAGATGAGAAAGATTGAATATTTATTGTCTTTGGACATTATGATAAAAAATTTTTAAATGGAAAGAGATATATACAACCTTGAATCTTATCATTACGCATTTATAGCAAAAAGTATTGCAATAAACCTCCATTCACTCTATTCTTTGTAAGAATGGAGGAGGTTACAAGGGGCTTAAATGGTAATAGAAAAAATGCAATAAATATTAAATTAAAAATAAATAAATAAAAACATACTGAGCAATTCCAAGGTACAACGAAAGGCCACTCTAATAAGCCACTCTGATAAGCTTAGAACTTTTTAATTTCCACTTGTTATCCTTAACTGTTTTTGTAATTAGGAAAATTAATTTAATATTGTATCAAGCAATGATACAGAAAGCAGATCTCAGAGGGGAGGGAGTAGGGGAGACAGGAAGATATTAACCAGAGAACTTATATGCGTATATGCAAAGTGCATAAACATAGCCAACAATGTGCTGAAAGGTGGGGTTGCAAGGGTTTGGTGGAGGTGAAAAATGGGAGATATCGGTAATAGTGTTAAAAATAAGAAAACATTTTAAATAAAACTAAATGGAGTGATATTAAAAAGAGGAATGCAAGGCTTTTAAAATATTCTATCAAATTAGTCGGGAATGGGATAATTGTAGAAGAGCTTGTTAGAAAGGAATGTATTAATTTCCTACTGTTGCTGAATGATATTACCAGAAAATTAGTAACTTTAAACAAAATACATTTATTATTTTACAGTTCTAGAGGTCAGAAGTCCATAATCAGTCTCAGTAGGCTACAGTGAGTTTGTCCGCAACCTCATGATCCTTCAGAAAGCGCAAGGGTAGAATCTACTACTTGCCTTTTCCAGTTTTAAATGGTATCCATATTCCTTGACTTATTGCCCTATTCCATCTTCATTGGGCAACATTTGGACCTCTGCTACCATAGTCACATCTTCTCTGATTCTAAACTCCTGTCTTCCTGTTATAAAGACCCTTTAAATTATAATGAGTGCAATAAGATAAACTAAGATTATCTTCCAACCTCAAGAGGGTTCATTTAGTTACATCTGCAAAATTCTTGTCATGTTAGGTAACATTATTAGGTTCTATGATTAGCATGTAGATACCTTTGAGGTAGGAACTGTTATTCAGTTTACCATGAGAATAAAATAAAAAGTATTTTTATTCTTTTCCAGGGAGAACAATCATGTGTTCTCCCTGGAAGAATCTAAACTCCCAAAACAAAAAAGAGAGGTATTCAGATGTGGTTTATAGAAAGAAAGGAAAGAAAGGAGAAAGGGAGGGAGGAGAAGAGTGCCCAAAGTCATTTCTTATATCATGATCATATGTCTCAAAGGCCTTAGTCTTCACTAGAGCACACATAGGGGGTGGGGCAAAAGAAGGTTTACAGTTGTGAGTATGCAAAACATGATATTGATTTTTGCGTTATTATTTATTTATTAAGTATCATATTATTTAATATTATCATTAACCTACATTTGCCCATTCCTGTATGTTGTAACTTATAATCAAATGCATCAGTTTAACAATATATTCCTGATTTTTAAAATTAACTCACAGTATCATCATTTTAGCAGCATTCCTCTTGACTTACAATGATCTGCTATATCTGCAGAGAGTAAATTGTCTTAAAAAAAAATAGTCCCCGAGGAGTTTTACTATTGTATTGTCACTCCTCTCCACACCCCACCTCCCTAACAGAGGGGTGCATCAAAGGTTTTCAAAGGGGGCTTGGAGTGCCAGCATAGGAGAAAGAATATTAATCTAAGCAATAGTGAGAAACTAACCATTCTCTCACATCCCACTATGAAATTCCAGCTTGAAATAGGTCTGACTCAAGAAAGGAGGTCACATAACAGTGAATCAAATCCAGAATATTGAATATTATTTTGGACTTGACATTCTTAGCAATTTGAAGTGGTGACTCAATGCTTGTCTCTTATCTCTGAATTAGTAGAAACGTTAAGGGGCATTCTTGATCCACAAACAGGGGAAGATTTTCTTCATAAATAAAGCATAATGGATTTGGAAGGAAACAGAACATAAAAGCGGCATTTTGATTACATAGTGCATTGTTTTTTAATTAACTCATGAGATAGGCTATCAGCATTCCACATTAGGAAAGGAGGGTTGGACCAGAAGAGAAATGAAGACTGTATATTTAATTTTTTTCTTTGTTAAGTATCTTTACTCAGTGGACTCAATAGGGCATTAGTACAAAATGAGAAGCAAGATCAAGGAGTTTCAATAGCCAACAAGTGTCCCAGATCAGTGGAGCTGTTAACACAACTTTATTTTACTTGGTTGCAAACAAAAGACATGGTTTGATGTTGTACACTTAAAGAAAAGCAATTTTAATCTGAGGAAAACAAAAATAAATAAAAAATAAAAACAGTTGCAAACAGTGGTGAATACTGTATAATGAGAACAAGAAGGAATTCAAGAGTGGTTGCTTATGTACCTTTTTACCCTTATCTGTTCACTTTACTTTGATTGAAAGCAATTGTTCCTCAGCAAATAAATAGCAAAACATTTTTGAAAAATTATTCCCTATCGTGGGTCTGCTGCTGAAGTGGTTTGCTTTTTAATACTTCTAGTATTTATTCAGGTGTGGATTTATTTGATTTTCTGTATTATTGCTTCACCAATAAAATGAACAATAATTAGGGAAAATTATTCTATAAGTAAGGGCAAATATATTCATAATTTTAAATATCAATGTAAAATATATGTGTGCATATATATTAGTACATAACATTTTATTGCTTTGGTGAATAATGAGATGTGACACTTTGCTTTGCTTTGGGAAGGATTCAGCTGGCAAAAACCTCACTTTAAAAGCTTTTCAGTTACAGCTTCATTAGAAGAAAGTTATATAGCAAACATGTTTATGCACCTGGGCTGTTTTTAGTATCTTCCAAATGTAAGTAGTTCATTGCACTTAAATGCTATTTCCTTCCATTTTATAGGTGCAAGGTTACAGTTATAGCATAAAATATTGCCTATAGCTGAGCTCCTTATAAAATAGCAAGAATACAACTTTTATGCAAACTGGTACTTTGATAAATTTAGTATTTTAATTTTAAAGGTTGCCCTCATAAAGGCTATGCAGCCTTCTTCCCATCAGGCTTCTGAAATTTTTTGGAGCATAGTTGAATTGCCTGAATGGTGGGGTGGGGGGATTGAAATGCTGTCTAGATCACCTAACTCATCATATTACACAAAATGTTTTCATTATACTAGTAGAACTTTTTGTAAGTTCACTTCTTTCTTGAATTGGCTATATTGTTCTTTGTAAGGCACACTTTATTGAGAGTTGTTGAGGAACTTAACTATGTCTTTATTGTTCTCTAGGGTAACTAATTTTTGCTGACTGTTGTCCCCTAGTGATCAAATGCTGCTTATTAGAGTTGCAGTCAGCATGGCATTTGGGGTATGAGCCTTAGGATTACATAAGAAATGAAGAAATAGATGGCCAGATGGCTAGGTGACTATTGAAACATATGTGAAAAACTGCCCTATATTTAAAACAGCAGCATAATGTTGTTAAACCTCAATGAACCCATTAATGCAAAAGTAGGCCTTTGGAAGGCAATGGATTGAATTAGGCCAAAAGAGTGGGGGCTCTGGTAGGATGGTATTAGTGTCCTTATAAAGAGCAAGAGATAGAGATACTAGAAGTGCCTGGAGGAAAGGCCATATGAAGCCATGGAGAGCTGGTGGCCAACTGCAAGACAAGAGGAGAAACCGAATCTGCCAGCACCTTGATCATGGACCCCTACCCTTTGTAACTGAGAGAAATGAATTTTGTTGTTTGAGTCACCCAGTCTGTACTATATTATATGGCAGTCAAATAAAAACATAATATGTTATAACAGGGTTATAACAGTACAAACGTGGTGTTGAAGTCTTAGTTCATTTTGTCCTTCGTAGGTGAGGTTGTATGTCTTATGAAACACACAGCAAACAATTCTAAATTAAGAAAACAGGTAATTGAGAGCTGTCTATATGTGTATATGATGGAAACCAGGCCACAGTACTTCCACAACCGGAGTGTATCAGTAAATTGCACTTAAAATTATTGTGGTTATAGTAACTCAAATTTAACTATATACTAAAGTGGCTAAGTTCTATAAACGTACTAAAACTTTCATTTCTTCAATACACTGAATAAGTATGTAGATAACAAGATAAGTAGTGAGATTCTATGCTGGTGTTATATGAGCAAAGAGATAGAATGAGTTAATGGTTTTGGGTGATTTTAATAATAAAAAATGGAAGTAGTACTGAAATCAGATAAAATTGATTTTAAGTAAAAACAAGCACATCCATATGTGTGTGGTTTTCTGCAGGGACTAGTATAGAAAGTTTTGCTGTATTTCTAAAACTTTCCTCGTGGTTGTTTTAAAATTAAGTATTGATCTGGTTTCAAGTTGCGCTTTTGGGCCCTTGGTGATTACAGTAGTTCCATGTGTGCGTCTTTATTCCTCAAAAATAGAGAATCAACCAGGAAGAACAACATATAAGTGTATTTTAGCCTTTAGAAGATAGTCAAAATGTTACATTTTTTATCATACTATTTAAATTTCAGTTTAATTACTATTGATACTTTATTTATAATTCAGTGGTCACACAGTATTGAATATAAGAACACTTACCATTTAAGATCTAATTCGATACTGTTATAGACATATAAAATATTTAATTTTTATTTATTTAAAATTACATCAATTAAGAATAATAATCTGTTGACAGAAGACAAAATTAGTTTGCATGTGTAGTATGTAAAAGTAACATCAAAGTTTTAGTGTTTCATCTGAAAAAAATTTGGATACTAACTACATGAGCAAGAATTCATTTGGTGAGAAAATCAAAATTATAATGTATGAATGGCCAAATTATTATGCAAAATAATCAAAATATTAGATTTGTAAGGAGAAAGTTTTTTCTCAAAGTTTATATACCAGGCTAGTTTCATTTTATACATACTGTTCAAGAAGAAAACCCATGAATGTAAAGAGTTTAACTCATTTGATAATGTTTTTATATCAACCATCTTTTTATAGACATGTTAATTTATTTCTTTGAAACAATTTTCCTTTTGTCACTTCCATTTAAGAAAAAAAGAAATCACAACCTGAAAAATTTTATAATTCCTAAGTAGTGACCAGGACACGTCCTTTTCAGCATCTCACCACATTAAAGAAATGAAATACACTAAAATACACAATGAATGTTTACTAGGTTAGGAAAAAAAACATTTTTAAGTCTAAATTGAAAAAAATAAACCATGATAGCCCAGGTATTACCGATGAAGGTCTAACCAGTTGTTTAATTTGTTATTGTCATGTACTACATTCTTATTCTTTTTATAAAATGATTGAGTGTTGAACCATTTTGCAGGACACCTGCTGTGCAGAAGAATTTAAAAGTCCAGAGGTCCCATTTGATTCTACAACAAAAACAAATACTGAAAGAAGGATTATAATCAAAGGTTTTAAGCCACTAGCCAAAATATGTCCCAAATTAAACCAAGAGGACAAATAACATACTTAATGCAAAGAGCACACAGAAAAAGATGTGGGAGCATTGGACAAATTACATATATTCATAATTCCTTTGACAATCATTTTCAGTGTGATGCTAATGATCTCAGACATCTCTCTGTAGCATGTATGACACACCTCCCCTAAGAATGAGTCAATGCATGAGCTCTGTCCAGAAATAGCCCAGCCATTGTTAAAGAATGGTTTGCATGACATCAGTGTAACCTGGCAGCCAAGGAGAGTGGACTGGAATCTTGCATACTGTACTAGTCAGTGGGGGCAGTAGATGCCCTTGAGTGAGCATGTGTACTGTGTGGCAGTCACATTTAAAATGGGGCAATGAATCTACATCAAATTTTGCATTAATCTTGAACATTTAGCTGTGAAAACTATTTGGATGATTCAGAAGGCTTTTGGGGATGATGTGATGAGTGCAGTGCAAAATATAGTATGGCACAAAAGCTGCAAAGGTGGTCGAGGATCTGTTGGAATGATCCACATTCTAGAAGGCCTACAACAAGCAAAACACCTGAGAATGTTGAACGGGTTTGGGCTGCAATTTACAATGCTCTGCAACTGACAGTGTGAGAACTAGAAGCTGATTTGGGGACTCCAAAAACTACTGTGTCCAAGATTCTGATGCAGAATCTTGGCATGAAAGGTGTCATGGCAAAATTCATTTGGTGGCTTCTGCTATCAGAGTAAAAGGAACATTGTGTTATAGTTGGTAATGACTTGTATTCAAACCACTACCAATGAACCAGATTTCCTCAAGAAGGTCATAAGGAGAGATGAATTATGGATCTGCAGCTATGATCCTGAAATGAAGGTCCAATCATCCCAATGGAATTCACCTGGTTCTTCACATCCAAAGAAGATGCAGCAAAGTCACAGAAAGATTGAGATCATGTGAACTGATTTTTTTTTTTCAATTGGAAAGGTGTTGTCCATCACAAGTACACACCTCCAGACCAAACAACTAATAAGGAGTACTATCTCAATGTTCTTCATCAGTTGAGAGATGCAATACGACAAAAGCAGCTGGAATTATGGGCAACTGGTGATTGACAGCTTCATCATGATAATGAACCTGCTCATGCATTATGTCTGGTGCGCAGGTTTTTGGCAAAACACCAGATTACCCAGGTGACACTGCCCACCCACAACCCAGATTTGGTGCCCTATGACTTTTCCCATAACTAAAATCACCTTTGAAAAGGAAGAGATTTCAGTTAAAAAATAATAATAATAATACAACAGGATGGCTGATGGGGATTCCAGCAAAGATTTTGCAGTGTTTTGAATAGTGGAAGAGACTCTAGGAGAATTGTGTGAGATTCCAAGTTGCCTAATTTGAAGGGAACTGAGGTGTCATTGTCCTATGTACAATGTTTCTTATATCCTGTATCTTCTTCAGTGAATGTCTCTAGTTTTCATATTACATGACTGGATACCTTCCAGACAGACCTCATATATGTAAAGGAACTTTTTCAATTTCATGGAACACTTAGGCAAGGCATTCCCTGGTCTTAGGAAAACTGATTCTTCGGCTATCCTCTGAACCAAAGTTTGTAATAATCTTCCCCACTTTCTAGGCCTTTTCTAAAGCATAAAATGAGAATATTTGGAGACAGAAAAAGTCCAGAATTTCCCTGCAGTGGTTAAAACTTCTGAACTCCAAGACCCAGTTTACTTTTGAAAAAGTTAAACCATTTAAGATTCTTTGTGTAAAAAGGGAAACTGATGGGCTGAACTGGGTCCTCAAAGACTTGGAGCCCCAGGTCGAAGAGCAAAATAAGGAGGCAGGGTGGAATAAGCCCAGTGGTCCCATCAGCATCTACGTTATCAAGTAATTTGGAACATTTGATAATAATAGTTAATATTTACTAAGAGTAGAGTCTGACATAATAGCTATTTTCATCTATTACTCAGTCCTTGCAATAGCACTAAGATAAAGGTACTGTTAAAGTCCCAGCTTGCTGAGACAGTGTGAGATTAAATAGCTTCCATATATCTGTTGGCTGGTAAATGATGGTGGTGATGGTGGGTTCCAAACTGGAGAGTCTTTACTTTTAACTATTGCATACCACCACCTCTCAGCTCATGGATGTGCCCATTAACTCACTTTGGCATATATGTGTAACCAATCATCACATTTTACACTTTACATTTATTACCTTTTTATTTGCCAATTCTACATCAATAAAGTTAAACAATAAAATACAATGAAATAAAATACCACTTCACAAGTCAGTAAGACTTTAAGAAAAAATGAAAAAAAACTGAACAACCTATGCATGACTTTATAAAATTTTATTTTACCTAAAAATTCAATATAAAATACCTTAAAATATTTACTTAGTATTATTGACTTTATGGAGGTGTAATAAGAGAAAACCTGAATATTATTTTCACACATGAATATGCTATTTTTCTAAATGAAGTAAACTTTAAAAATATGAAAGGGTTATTAATAGGTTATTTAGTTAATGGGTTTATGAGTTTTTGATCTATATAAAAATTATATTTTAATATGGAATTTTATATTAGGCTACATTTGTTTTAACTTAATGTAAAAATAAAACAAAGCTGGATAACACTTGACAGCTAACTTTTTAATGAATCAAAACAAGTTCTTATTGAATTAGCCAATTAATTCAATGAATTATTCATATAGCAAGATTCTATATTGAGGTTTTACTATGTAGTGAAATAATTTTAAATAATCCTTTATTTCATTATCTTATCTGCTCAAGTTTTTATTTACTCAACTTCTGAAGGCTCTGTAAACCAAAGAATGAAATAAAATAGGCATTTGCCTTTTTAAGAACATTTAAGATAAAGTTCAGGTTCACCTAGAAACATCAAAGATCATTTCTAATTATTTAGTGTTTTTTCATCCTTAATTGGAAAATTGATCATTTAAGGCTTGCATTTGAACTGTAAAGAACTACAATCCACAGAGAAAAGAACAGGACTATAAACTAGGCCTCAGGCCTTGTGAAAGTCTTAGCAAGATGCTTAGTCATATTTTAAGAATCATATATTAATTTGGATCAAAGCTTTAAGGAAAATAAATTTCTAATCCATTATTTTAGTTATTAAAAGGAAATGTGGCAATGGAAGAAACAGATATAAAGTGGAAGACAGAAAAATAAATACTTTCATCACTAATTTGGAAGAAAGAGAAGCTTAATTTTTGTTACAAACAAACCCTATAGGCATTTATGACATGAGATTGGCTTGGGTAAATTAAAGTTTTGCTATAAAATCTGTAGATAAAAGATCACATAACTCATTTTTTAAGTTTTAAATTAAAAAAAAATTATAACGTGAGACATTGGGAAGGAGATACCCTGACTTTAAGAACAGTATGATGAACTTGGCATTCACAAAAGAACTTAATCTAAGAATTTTTGTCACAAGAATTAACAAGGGCATTCAAGGAAAATTTACCACACTAATCAATTAGCAAAAGTGTTCCTAAATCTTCACTTGATTCCTACAGTGAAAGATTTACAGTTACAAGTAGTATAATTCTAAAAAACAAAACAAAACACCAAACAACAATTCCTTAATAAAATAAAGAGAATATGACTGTATTCTTTTAGGCATTGTAATAGACTTTTAAAAATTTCAAGGTAATATTCATGTTTCAGTGGAAAATAAACATGAAACATTACTAAGCTATTTGAAACAGAGTATTTTAATCCAAAGTCTTCATTAAGCTATGTACAAGGTCTGTCCCGAAAGTATTGAGCTAATCTAAATATAATTAAGACAGTTTGCATATTCAATACTTTCAGGACAGACCTTGTATTATGCTGATATGTAATTTTAATGGAGATTTATATAGATAATATAAAAAGGCAAGATTGAAAATTAGATGTGTTCTTGCATTTAATCTTCATGTTTAGATAATACAATTTCATTATTTTTAAATTGTATATTTTAGTTTTCAGACAGTTCCATCAATAGAATAATTTCCTTTGTGCATTGTGGTTGTTGGAAGAATGCTGAAATTTGTTATATTTAAAGAGGAAACTCAGGAAGTGAAGTCATATTTTACATTCATACAGAACCTTTTATTTATTTATACAACTTATTTTGGGGGATGTGATGCACTACCTCCTTAACTTTGTGAATTATAATATTCCAAGGCATGTAAGTTGATTATTTTGCTTAGTTTATCAATTTACTCACATTATTTTTAGCCTACTATATGGAGTTATAAACATTTATTTATATTTATTTATATTTCTTGCTAGTAAGTTTCAAAATATTAGTGTTCTTTAAACATTAATTATTTTCAAAATATGAATAGCTCAGAAATAATAGAAGTAAAGTCAATGAATCACCAAGGTAGTAATTAGTCAATGTTCATTGTTCACACATCAAAAAGACCATTAGCAAACCAGGAGCAGTTTAACCAAAACATGAAACGGGGCTCAGGAGAATATTGTTATAAAGCCCTTATATCATAAGAAAGCATTCTTTACAGTAATTGGCTATAATGCCATAATTTTCAGTGGTTATATCATGTCAGCCATGGAAAACAGTTTGAATTTTGTTTATAATTTCCAGAAACAGAGGCAAGATATGATACAGACAGATCTAGTCTTGCAAAATAAGCTAACTTAAGCTTGGTATCATCAAGCTGGTTTTGTCCTCCCAGGAAATTTCCAAGACCAGTCTCTGTTTTAGATTTTAGTAAAAGTTGTAATTGATGAGATAGTAGATCCTATGAAGACATTGCTATTTAATCATTAAACTCTATGGTTTGTTTGGTTCCATTGATTTTTGTGTGTTCAGGTATACTCAGAAGAAAAGAAAAATAACTCCAAGTCCTTTTTAGAAACAGCTCATTCGTTGTTGTTGTTTTTTTTTAATGTGAAAATAGAACATTAACTTAAATAAATTGAATTTGAATGACTCTTAAGCTATTTATGGAAAGAGATTTGTGGTGACAAGTGTGGGGTTTGGAAACCTGCGTGAGAAATATAACATTCTATGAGCATTAGGAAAAAGTAGTTCCTGGAGTTAGTGCAATAGCTTGAAATCAGCTAGTGGGCATGTGTCATACATGTGACAACTTTGAGGGAGAACCCTCTTTGGTTTTGATAAGACAAAAATAAAATATGAGAAAGGGAAGCACAGATAGCCATCCAAGAAACAGATGCTAAAATAGCAGATGATTATATGCCTGGAGTGAGTGCTAGTCACTTAACTACAACCTGATGATTAAACGTTCGCAGCACAGATATTTTGGAAGAAGGGTGAGGATCCAGCTAGGAGAAAACAGAGTTTGTTAGGAAGATGTATTGTTTCCTATACTAGACTGCTGAGTTATCTATGTCAGACAACGTTCCTCCAAGATTGAGTCCCAGTAGTTAATAAATACACCTGTCTTTCCAAGAAGCCTTATGTTATTAATAATCACTTTCAGAACTGTTTTCTTTTAATTAAAGATTATATTTTATTCTTTTCAGAGATATGGAAAGGAAGGAAAAAGAGAGGGAGAGAAACATATATGTATGGTTGCCTTTCACCTACCTCCAGCAGGGTACCTGGCTGGAGATGTGGCTTGCCACCCAGGCATGTGCCCTGACTGAGAATTGAACCAGTGACCCTTTGGTTTGCAGGCCAGTGCTCAATCCACTAAGGGCACCAGCCAGGACAGAACTGATTGTTTTAATGGCAAAAATGGGATGTTTTTCAAAGTTTCAATGATAAAATAATTGTTTTCTGGAGGAATTTTAGAAATAAAGGTATTCTGTAGTTAAAATGAGCTAGACAATTTAATTATTGAGAAAATCCACCCTTTAATTAGCTTTTTAAAACATTTTATTTATTTATTTAAAAAATGTATTGTTGTTTTATTACAGTTGTCCCATTTTACCCTCGCTCATCTCCCCTGACCTACCCACCCCCTCTCCTCTCTCACAGTCAATCCCGTCCTTGCTGTCCATGTCCATTTGTCATTAATACTAGTTCCTTGACTATACCCTTCCCTTTCCTTGGCTTTTGCTCAAGTGTAATGGTCTCTCTTTTCTTCCACTACGGCTGCAGCATTCTATCAGGCCCTCTTTTCTTAAAATTCATATCACCGATAAATAAACAACAAACCACCCAGGCAAAGTAATTGTGATGCCATCCCAATAAATTTTGTCTGGGGCTTTCAGTTGTTGCAGACGAGGGTTACAGCATACTTGCATAATGAAAATCGAGCTCCATAATTAATCAGTCCAGTTACTGCCTATTCACATTATGACAACGTACAGCGTATGTACAGCTTCTGTACTCAGTGAGCTAGAAAGAGCAAGAACCTAATTTTTGATTCAGCTCAGGGCCTTTGTACAAGCTATTCCCTCTGCCTGGCAAACTGTTTCCCATTCCTTCCATGGATACAAATTAATCCTTGATATCTTACACTTTTTTTTTTTTCATAATCCCCCACCAAAAATGAATTGGTTCACTCTCATTATTTTCTCTTTTAACACGACTCTCTGATATTTTCCTTCACAAGGCTTTCCATAATTTATTATAATGAATTAGTTTGTGAGCTTATAGTTTAAGTCAGTTTCTCATATTTTTAAGCACTAGCTGAATATCAGACTGATGAATACTATCTTAAATTGTACGAGGCCATATCTGATCTTTTAGGTGAGAAGTGACACCATTAATTATTCAATAGTAAGAGGAAGTGAGGAAAAAGTCATGATTTTCATACCTGGATATCTTACTGTTATGACTTTTAAGGAACGAAATTCTACAAAACATATATTGTTTAATATTTTTTTTAAAAGATGAATTAATAGCATTTGAGATTCCTTTTCTGTTTTAAAGCTAGATGCTCATCTTCTCAGAAATGCTAGAGCATATGCTGGTTGAACAACAGCATGATAATTATCTAACCTTTTCTATTATAAGAAGCTCATTAAGAAATCAGAACATTGAGTTGAGAATATTTACTGACAAGATTTATAAATTTGATCTAACCAAGCTGTGGTTTTAGTAAAATGCTGATTTAGAAGTAATGATCTAAACGAGCCTCACTATTTTACAAATAATCTTGCTAGGTAGAGAAGCACATTACCAATATAATGCAATGTTGCAGTGTTCTCATATCTCATTAGATTTTGAAATGTAAATATAGCTTGCTTTTTGAATAATAAATCCCTGACATCAAGAAAACATAATAGCCACAGGATAATCTTCGACATATACATTTGTAAACTACTGATAAGTGTGAATGTTATTTACAAATATTTTCTTCTTCAAATTTATGAAGGTTCCATTTAAAAAGTTTACTGGGAGAGCATATATAATATGAAATTGTTACACTCATACCTAAAAACATTTTACTTTTTGTGTTACCATTAAAAAAAAAAATCTTTTTAGTAGGTATAATGCTTTCAGAATATCCAAAACAAAATTAAAGACTCACCAGTAATAATAACAATTTTAGGAAATCATACATTATAGTCTAAAATGAAAAAGAAAGACACCTGGCTAGTAGCACAGTGGATAAGGCGCCGGCCTGCGAACCCAAAGGTCGCAGGTTCGATTCCCCAGCCAGGGCACATAACCAGGTTGCAAACCAGGTCTCCAGCCAGGTCTGTGGCTGGAGGCAGGTGAAACGCAACCATACATTGATGTCTCTCTCCCTCTCTGCCTCTCTCCTTTCCCCTCTCTCTAAAGATAATGAAATAAAATTAAAAAATAAAAAATAAAATAAAATGAGGAAGAGCTCTGCTCTAGTTTGCTTATTATGGATTGGAATTGAGGAAAAAGCATAAGTGAATTTTATTTGTCAATTATGTGCTCTGTATTAAATAAAATAGTACTTGATAAATTAAAAGTATAGGGCAACACAGTTTACAAAGTATCTTTATCTCAGAACAAAAACTTCATATGTAATAATAGATATATTTCTGGTTCAGCTAGACATCTACTCCAAACCTATCTTCATCTCACAGTGTGTTAACAAGAAGTGAGTACATGGAGTCAAAAAGCCTTTTCACTATTTAGAAGGAGAAAACAAGGACCAGGCTGACATTAGTTGGAAAACTTTGCTGAGGATTTTAACATAGTCCTATTTTAGGCCTCACTAATTGAGTATCCCTCCCTCCTGCTGAAGAGGGTATTTCAGACTAGTTTCTATCTTTCTTGTCTTTTCCCTGAAAGTTCCATACATACTACCTCTACCCTAGTTGTACTGAACTTGATGTTTATTACCCAGAACATGGAATCCCCTCTCTTTCCACCACTTAGTTGAATTGATGCCAAGTTCACCTTCTTCTTCATATGGACTGAGTGTGTCCTCTCAATATCTATATGTTGAAGTCCAAATCTCCAATGTGACTGTATTTGGAGATAGGGGCTATTAAGAAGTAATTAAGGTTAAATGAGCTCGTAAGGGTGGGGGCCCTGATAAGATAGGATTGGTGTCCTTTTAAGAAAAAGAGACCATAGAGCTCCCTCTACTGGCATAAGAAGGAAAGGCCTCCGGAGCACACAGAAAGGCGGCAGCTACCTACAAAACCAAGAAAAAAGAACCCAGAATGAAACCTACCTTCTTGGTCTTCTCAGCCTCTAGAAGTAAGAGAAAATAAATTCCTGTTGTCTGTGCCACCAAGTCGATGGTATTTTTCCATGGCAGCCTCAGCAAATGAATATAATTGGTCTGGTTATTACTTTAGGGATAAGATAAACTTTCTGGATAATGCTTCTGGACTCTTCCCTCCCATGCTGCCTACTTGCCTTCTCCCTGGGTCAACCAGAGAGCCTGGGCGCTTTGGGTAAAGCCATCTAACACCCTAGGTTCTCCCTGCTCTGCACTCTCCTGAGACTTGCATAAAGCTGTAATAAGAATCTGCACTATCTATTGTTGCAATTACTTACATATTCTTGCCGTTCCCATGGGGTTGTGATGTCCCTGAATATGTCACGCTCAGTCTTTCATGAATGAAGGAAGGAGAGTAAAATGGAAGGAAAGGGACAAGGAAGGAAAGAGGGAAGGAAAGAGAGAGGATCAAGGGAGGGAAAGAGAGAGAGGAAGAAAAAAGAAAGGCAGAATCTGGTAAACAGAAGCCTATAATATCATCATCACTGTCCTCATAGGTATATAATAAACGTTATAATGGATGTTTTTGTGAACCTGAGAGAATAGGATTTTGAACATGTAAGTATGGCATATTCTTTTACTTTGGCAGGCTGTAGCATTGTGCTCATTTCTAGTGAAACTTATCTAGATTTCTAGGAGAATGGGAAAAAAGGTCGTGGAAACCATCTTTTACAGTTTTGGGGGTGGAGAATTGTCCAATTAATTTGAAATATTTTAATGTATCAGAGGTAGGTAATAACACTTTTTTTTTTCTTTTTTTAGAAAGCTCCATAGGTGGGTATTATACCATTCTGAACACAGAAAACCATTAAAATTATCCTCAAAAAAATTTCTAAATTATGTTAGGGATATAATGACATTTCATGATATATCAGCTTGATAGCGTCTTGAAGATGAGCTCAGTTCCTTGTTTTTCTTTTAATTTATTTTATTATTATTTTTAGAGAGAGGGGAAGGGAGAGAGGCAGAGAGAGAGAGACATCAGTGTATGGTTGCCTTTCACCTGCCTCCAGCTATGGACCTGGCTGGAGACCTGGCTTGGCAACCTGATTCTGTTGCCCTGGCTGGGAATCGAACCAGTGACCTTTGGGTTCACAGGCCGGGGCCTTTTCCACTGAGCCACCAGCCAGGGCTTAGTTCCTTGTTTTTCTGATGTGAAAGCTAGAGCTCGGGTGTTGGATGACTTTCCCAAAGCCCAGCCGTGTTCAGTTCACCAGGAGCAGGCTGGCAGGGAGGCGTCCTGACGTCCTGTGAACCAGCCGCTGCCTGCCGCGAATGGGCTCATTTTAATTTTCATGCAGCTGAAGTTGTTTAGGCAAGCTTAGCAAATGTGTTCAGTGAGCAAACTTGCTTCCTGTTAAAAAAAATTATCGAAATTATCAGGTAGATGATCCTGGAGTTATTTTAATTAAAGGCAATGGAGAAAAAAATTAGGCACTTAGATAGGTTCCTTGGTCTGGTAAAATTAAAGAGCCTCTTCTGTCAATATGTAGGTTAGAGGTAATTCCTGTAAATGTGAATGTAAATTAACTGTGTAAATTCCGTGCATATTAATTACAAAATAAACTCACTGGACTATCCTTTATTTTCATGGTAGAAGCCCTTACTCTTTAAGGAAAAATAAAGAATTCTTCTGTAAACCGAAATTAGAATATTTTAGATTTCTTTCTCTTTTGATCCTCTCTGCCTCCAGATATGCAGATATATAATTACTCTTTGATGAACTTTTTGCCTGAGGTATTTTATTAATAGAACGATTATATACCTAAAGGATTCTAACGGGCAATTTCCTGGGGGAAGCATAAATGTCTAGGAACTCCAATTCCTATGTATAAAGGGGAAAAAATGCACACTGTCTTCTTAGTATGAAAATATGAGTTAGCTAGAGGCAGAAAATGTACCACATGTAACCCACAGACAAATACATATCACATACGGGTCACATATATGAAGACTGAGCACATAAAGACTATACAAATATGTTGAATTACTTTTTGTAGAGAAAAGATAAGATTTCCCTTATTTGCTTTTGACAACATTCAAGAAGATGCAAAAGCAAGAAGACCTGTTGAGACCCTAAATAAAATCTTTAAGGGATGTTCAAAAATATATAAAAAAAAAGAAAATGTGAGTTCATTGTTTAGAGCAGTCAAGGGTGGTTTTACATTTTTATCCATTATTTTTTTTGATAGAAGTTAGAGGTTAAAATATAATGGTAAGCTATTGTTCATCTGGTAGAATCTAACTTCTTTTAATTTCCAAGTTAACCATTTACGTGGTTAAAATGCTCATAAAATATAATGGTAATCATTGTTCTATTTAAGAAGTTAGGAGAATCTCCAGCTACAAACTCCTGAAGTTGGGTATGATTCAGGATTTTTTATCTTATCTAAATTTGAAGTTAATCATTGGACTAATTAGTATATATGTATTTAATAGCCCATAATTTAATCTTGTGTCTTCAGGTAAAAAATTATTTAAAGTTCCTCAAGTGGACATAGGCTGTAACCAATAAGATAGAATTGAAGAACATAAGCAAATGACTACAAGAAAAAGAAATGTTTAGGTAGAAGTTATTGATACTATTTTTGATGGTGACAGTAGTCATTTTTTGTGAGATTTGCTGCTTCAAAAGCAATATTTATATATTATTTTATATGCATTAATTACTTGAAATTATGCTTAAAATAACATTTTGTAGTGATAGGTAACTTCTAGGTCTAATATCAAAAGCTAAAAATTATTTTGTGCCACTTATGTCAGATGCTGTTCTATGCATTTTGTATATATTATTTAACTTAATCTGCCAGTCATTACAATATAGGTACTATTCCTATCCTCAATTTACAGATAGGCCCCCCTAAAATTTACTGAATTGCTCAAATTTACATGGTTGTAAGTGGTGGTTACTGATGCTGATCCTACCTGCATATCTTTATTACACAGAACTAAGGTCCATGAAACAATAGCAGGGCCATCCTCTAAGACTATGATTTTCAACCAAGTTCCTACAAGAATTTTTAAAGCATACTTTACCTGACTGTTTAGTCAGGGGTACTGATTTCTTTCCCCTGAAATTGTCAAGTAAAAATAATAATAATGACAGCAGCCAAAATAATAGCAATAGCCATCTGGTGCAAATGAATCATAACTATAATACTTTTTGGTCAGATCAGCAAAATATATATATTTTTGATGTGCTGCAGAATTTTAGTCATTAGTTTATATGTGCATGATATTAAAAAGTTTGAAAATTGCTTGGTAGAAATGCAGAATCTAGGCATCATCCCAAGCCTAATGATTCAACATCTTCATTTAAAAAGATTTCCAAGGTAATTCATTAAATTTTGCAACTACTTTCTCTAAAATAAGTAAAACACTTGTGTTAGAACTACATTTTATATTCTTTTATATTAGTAACTGATAACATGTTTCAGTTTTTCAAAGAAATTCAAAATTTTCTTGGGATCAGCATACTTAAAACAGTATATAAAATTTAAAGCTAACTTTTAAGGTATTGAACCAGGAACTATTTTAATATTCTTAATCTTGTTTTTTAATGGAAAGAATAGCAATTATACATTTGGACTGTTTACAGCATTTCTGGGTTCAACCGGTTCAGTTCTTGCTTGCTGATTGAAAGCAGATTACCTAATCTTTTATATATATTTTTTGGCCTTATTTTATTGATGCCCTTTTACAGTTGCCTCAATTTTTCCCCCATTGCTCTCCCCTGCCCCCCCCACCTCAGCTCCCACATTCACTCCCCCACTGATGAGATGAATCAGACCAAATATATCTGAAATACACCATCTAAGCAACTGCTTCTTCTCCATAATGGCAGCCCCCTGTGATAGCCTAAGTCGATAATTCTTATAGTTCAATGTTTATTAGCATCACTTTGTTACTTGTTGAACCCCAAGTGTTGCTTCACTCTCGAAAGGTTTTGGGTTTTAGGAGATCTTGGATGAGATCTGAGATACTGCATTTCTAACAAGCTTAGAAGGGATGCTTTTACTACTGGTCTAGGGACCACACTAACAAGTCCCTTTTCCTCCTCTCTGATTTCATCTACATTGATTACCAACAGTTTCCCAAGTTAATTTAATTAGCTATTAAAGGAAGCTATAGGCTATACTAATTTTATTCTACACAAAACAGCTCTGAGGCTAAAAATTAGTCAATGAAATGATTATTCCAAACTAGGTGGTTTTAAAACCCTCAGTAAAAACTTCTTGGAAACTTGAGAAATACCTACTATTTTGGACATAGAAATTTGTTGTTTCTCTTTAGTTAGTCATTTAATTTATTCTGCCACAGAGGCCATCTCTTCCATATTAAGTAGAAATGTTGTTATAAGGTTGTACTTGTTTCTGCAAATATGGTTCTGATCATAAAATGTCATTCTCTTATTAAGTGTTTTTACTATAACTCCTCTTTATGCATATGGCATTTCTTATACTGAAGTTAAGCCAAATATTCTAAGTATTTGTAGAATCATAGAATTTTGAGATCTTTAGAATGTACTCACTTTAAAGATGGATAAAATTTAGAGGGTCTTACCAACACCCACACAACTCATCATAGCATTGATATATAATGAAATATAATTAAAATATATTTTCTAAACCCTAACCATGAGTTTTAATCTCTGTTATTATTTACTGTATTAAATAACAACTTATTTTTGTTGCCATAAAATGTTGTAATATGTATTTCTAGTTTAAAAGTTACTAAATATAATTTAAAATAGCCGTTACAATGTTACTATAGATCAGATGACTAATAAAAATTAGAAACAAATGAAAATATAATAAAAAGTTTACATAATAAATATGACAATCTCATATCAAAGTGGCTCTTATACCTTTAAATAGGCCTATGAGCACATTCAGATTTCCCTGAACAAACCTAACAATAAAGGAAATTAAGCCATCTGAAGTTATTGTAAAAAAGAAAAAGAAAAAAAAAGTTTGTAGCACAAGAAGTGGTAGCAATAAGTGTGATAGGTTATCTGAATTCATATGGTAAACAAAATGTTCATGTTATAAATAAAATTGGGCACTCTAGAAAACAAGGGAGTGGTCTAGGAAAAAAAACTAAGCCCTTCTGTTTTTCTCTCTCTCTAATCATTATTACATCATTATTAAGCACATATTATGTTCCAGATAATAATACAAGTTTGGGATATACTAATGAATAAATTAGACAAGTATCCTGGCCCTTACATAGTGTTCTTTCTAGTATAGGAACACAGACTATTAAAAAAAAAAATAAGTAAAACACACAATATTTATGTTAATGGTAATTGCAGCTTAAAATGATGAAGAAAGAACACTAAGGTTTCTGAGGAAGGTTTATAATTTAAGATAAAATGTCCAGTGGAAAACTCGGCAGTGAGATATGATTAAAGTAAAGTACTGAGGAGGGGACCATGTTGCTATGTACAAATGTGAAACTACACCCAAGGCATGTGATGAACTCACTGACTTAAAACATCAAGAGCTCAGTGCTGGCAGGTGGCTCAGTGGATGGGCACCAGCCTGCAAACCCAAAGGCCTCTGGTTCGATGCCCAGACAGGGCACATAACCAGGTTGCAAACCAGGTCTCTAGCCAGGTCCCCAGCTGGAGGCAGGTAAAAGGCAACAATACATTGATCTTTTTTTCTTTCTTTCTTTCTTTTTAAGATTTTATTTATTTTTATTTCCAGAGAAAAAGGAAGGGAGAGAGGCAGAGAGGGAAACATCCATGTAGGGTTGCCTTTCACCTGCCTCCAGCTACGGACCTGGCTGGAGACCTGGCTTGCAACCTGGTTACGTGCCCTGGCTGGGAATCAAACCAGTGACTTTGGGTTCGCAGGCTGGCTCCTTACCACTGTGCCACCAGCCAAGGCCTCATTGATCTTTCTTTCCCTTTCTTCCTCCCTCCCTGACTTCTCTCTAAAAATAATGAATAAAATCTTGAAAAAAAAATCAGGAGCTCTCTTTAGGGATGGAAATGAAAGCCAATTCTTTCTACACCCAATGGCTGAAAATTGGACTGAGTGAACTTCTAAGTAGAAATATTATTGAAAAGGCTACAAACTGTGTGATTCCAACTATACAGTATTCTGTAAAAGGTAAAACTAAGAAGATACTAAAAAGATAAGATTTTGAGAAGAGGGAGGCCTAACAAATAATTTTTAGGGCTATGAAACTATTCTTTCTGTTTAATATTAAAAATCATAGCTACATGTCATTACACATTTGTCAAAACCCTTAGAATATACAATACCAAGAGGAGACCCTAGTGTAAACTATGGACTTTTGATAATGATAATGTGTGGGTTTTTCTGTTATAATAAATGTACCACTCTGATGGGGTGTATTAAATGGAGAAAGCTAGGCATTCATAGGGAAAGAGGATACATGAACACTTTGTACTTTACATTCAGTTTTGCTGTGGATCTAAAATTGCTCAAAAAAATAAAGCCCATTATTTTTAAAAGTGTATCATAGCAAAACCCCTTCCTTCATAAAATAATGGTAAAAGGAAGAGGGCAAACATTTGCTGACAGACAATTAACAATTCTTTCTTGGTATTTACTATTACTAAAATAAAAATGGAAAATATTTTGAAAATCTGATTCTAATAGTTCCATCGGTATATCTAATTCTTTAAATTTATCTTTTAAAGACAAAATAGACTATATTATTTTCTTAAGTTTTTCCTTGATTATAAGTTTATAGTAAATGTTTTCATTATAAGCAGATATCATTGGAGGACTTAACATAATTTGTATGAAACCAATGAGGAATATTGATTTGATATTTTAAAATTCTGAACTAATTGTTATTATTAATTGATTTTAACTCACTTGTTATAAAGAAATTCAGCACATACTTAGTGTTTGCATATACTGATTGTTAAGTGTATGACTGACTCTATACTAATAATAAAACATATAATCCATAATTTCATATTGTAATATTAAGGTATATAGTTAAATCTTTGGACATTAGCTTGATTTCAAATGACATTTCTGTTGTTTTGAGTATGAGAATTAAGCTTAAAATGAAAATAAAATTGATTAAGAAAAATTTAATTAAGCAATATTTTATATGGCAATGTAACATTCAGGTACTAAATAAGATTTGAAGTCTTCCTTGATATGATCCATTAGATTTTTGTTTTGTTTTAGTTTTTGCTGTTGTTCAGGCATAAAAATTTGTCATGTACAGTATCAGTCAGTATTCATTATTTTTTAGTAAATAATCCAGGGAGAAGTATTGCTAAGAAAACAAAATATCTACTTCTGTGTTGTGGTAGAAACACCAGGGTAACAGACTGAAGGTTTCTCTTTTTTGACAGTTTTTCTTATTGTGTGTCCTCAAATAATGGAATTTTTTCTATTTGTAAGATAAAATTGTAGTTAAAAAGAATAACTAGTATCTGTAGATGGAATGTTCATTCTTATATGGACACAAGGAATAATAAATGTTAATATTAATATATTAAGTGAATATATTAAATAAGTTAATACATTAAAATAATATTTACATTATAATATTATTGTCTCATCTCAGTTTTTACCTGGTATTAAACCTACAATCCTTTGGTGCTGGTTTAATGGGATGATGATCCAACCAAATGAGCCCCAGGCCAGGGCTATCTTATCTCATTTTAATGTCATACTTTAATGTCATTTACTTAGGAATTATCAAATAATTACTGAACAGTGAGCATGATAATATCTGTCAATTTCCAAGGGGAAGACAACTAAGGACCTCTTTCCCTTCTTGTTTCCTGCTTTCCCTCTCTGCATTTCTATTCTAGTCCTTGCTGTTTAGAGGACTCCTGTCTTTGAAGAATGAAGGAATCATGTAGTGTCTCATTCTCTAAATTTTTTTAGATGATGGACTCACATTTTTATTTTTTATGATCACAGGATGAAGAACATGAATGTAGTTCTAGGCAAAACTGCAAAATGGACCAATGTGGGATTTAATACTATCTCTCACCATTTACACTACTATAACCCTTATTAAAGTCTCCAAATTCCGAGTCTGTTTTAAGGTAGAAAAAACAGGTTGATACACTCATTCACACTAAGGTTTCAGAGAGATATCTTATGTCCTTTTGAAGAAATACTTATTGCTAAAGAGGTATCAGGGAGAGAATAGGATTAACACTGGTAATGTAGTGAAAGCAGGAGAAGGAAGTAGAATACTTGTAGGTACAAATTCTAACGACGTTAACCATGGCAAAGCACCAACACCCCCCTTGGTGTCAGTTTCATGACCTATAATGCATTCATTCATTTATTCAGTCATTCAGTTAACATTCACCTTCAGGTGTCTGGCACTGTGCTTGTTTCTTGAAATATAATGGTAAGCAGCAGAACATATCACTTGCTCTCATAATATTTCTAGTTTAGTAAGAAGAAACAGGTAATTATAGATATATAACTTTAAAATGTGTTAAGTGGAATAAAGAAAATTTACAGGGAGTTATAATAGAAAGTTTAGTGCAGTTTGGAGGCTATATAACTTCTGAGGTGTTTATCACATTTCAAAAATTTTGAAATAATTGTAAAATTATTAATTCAATAGGAGAGATGTTTAAATAGTGCATGGAGGAAGGGAAGCATCATTGAAGTCCTCTTATTCTAGTCTGAAGTATCTCTTATTTTTTTCATTATGGTAGAGTAAGACTTGAGGAAGCCATCTTATCTCAATTACTCTATAGTTTTATTTGCTTTCTCCAGAATGTCCTGAGTTTAGGCTTAGTGAAGACAGTCATTTAGGGATAAGCCTTCTCCTTAAGACTTCCAGGAGAGACTTCCAATATGAGCCCAAGTCCCATCTATGTTTTTCTGAACAGTATAGATGGAAATATCTGAATAGCTAGACCCTATCAACAGTGAATGGTTTCCTTTATGCTATATTACAGCTTCATGAAACTACTGTTGTTTCTTTGAAACTACTGTTTTATATCTCTATCCTTTTTTGGTTTAACTTGCTAGTGTCATAGTCTGAAATACTACTTTCCCATTCAGGTATCCATTTATTTTTTCATGCATGCATTTATACATTGTGCTGAGTGCTTGAGCCCAGATTATTTACTAAAACTTCCTTGATTTCACCATGGAAATTATTGAGTGTTTTTTATGATAAGCCTCTGTGTTAAGCATTTTCCATCCTTTCATTTTATTGACACCTCACAACAAACCTATGAGGTACAACATTATGAGGTGATTTATTTTATTATTATTTTTATTTCACAAATGAAGAAAATACAGCCTGTAGTTGGCACATGACCAGAACAGAATATGACTTCAGGTGTTTAATTCCAGAATCTCAACAGTTTATCATCACACTGTCCTTTATTTCATAGCACTTGGTTTACCTCAGTATAGTTTTTAATCCTAAATTCATTTTAACTTAACAATTTAAATATTTATTCTTCATATTTAAATATAAAATCCTTTTCAGCAGGATACATGTTATTTTATTTATTTGTTTATAATTTTTAAAAAGATTTTTATTTATTATTTTTCAGAGAGAGGGGAAGGGAGGAAGGCAGCAAAGGAGAGAAACATCAGTGTATGGTTGCTTTTCACCTGCCTCCAGCCACAGGCCTGGCTGGAGGCCGGGCTTACAACCTGGTTATGTTGTACTGGCTGGTAATCAAACCAGCAACCTTTGGGTTTACAGGCCAGTGCATTATCCATTGTGCCACCAGCCAGGGCTACAAGTTATTTTTAAATTTTATTGTTGTTCGGTTATAGTTGTCCCAATTTTTCCCTGTTACTCTCCCCTGTCTTGCCCACCCCCTTCTCCCGTAACCAATCCCCTAGCCTGTTGTCCAGGTCCATGGATCTTTTTTTTTTTTTTTTTTTAAGATTTTATTTAATTATTTTTAGAAAGAGGGGAAGAGAGAGAGGCAGAGCGAGAGAGAGACATCAATGTATGGTTGCATTTCACCTGCCTCCAGCCACAGACTTGACTGGAGACCTGGTTTGCAACCTGGTTATGTGCCCTGGCTGGGGAATCGAACCTGCGACCTTTGGGTTCACAGGCAGGCGCCTTATCCACTGTGCTACCAGCCAGGGCTGGATCTTTTACTTATTCCTTAACTAGTCACTTCCCCTTTTTTCCTGCATAATCAATCCCCTACTCCCTCCCTTCTGTTCACCATCAGTCTGTTCCTTCTTTAAATGCCTCTGGTTCTATTTTGCTTGTTTGTTTTGTTCATCACTTTCCTCTTATAGGTAAGATCATATGGTATTTGTCTTTTGCCACCTGGCTTATTTTACTAAGCATAATATTTTCTAGTTACATCCATGCAGTCATAAAAGGTAGGAGTTCCTTCATTCTTTCTGCTGAGTATTATTCCATTGTGTAAATGTACCACAGTCTTTTGATCCATTCATTTACTGATGGATGCTTAAACTGTTTCCAGTACTTGGCTATTGCAAATAGTGCTGCTATGAACATAGGATTGCATAGATTCTTTTGAATTGGTGTTTCTACATATTATTTTTAATTATTCACAGTACTAAGGAGAGTGTATTTCATAATTGCATAAAATAATTAATCTTATATGCTAAGAATCTGAAAAAAATGTTTAATCAGTACAGTAAATTCTGAAAACATAATACTAGAATGAATCTTTTTCTCAATGAGAAATAAGTGGGATGTTTGTATATAAATAGTTAATACATTCAAAATACTAAATGTTTATAAACATACAAGCTTTCTTTGAATGTGTCATGATTAAACATTTTACTTAAATTTCAGAAACTTCTGAGGTTAGAACCTAGAAGAATTTCAATGAAATATATTTGTATTTTCAAACCTCAGTTTCAATAGCCAACAATAATGGTACCAACATATAAATATTATAGAGTTTACATATTCTCAAAAAACATCTTACTGGTACCTATTAAATAAAGTATTTGGAGGGTTAGTTACCCAAACAAGCTAAAGTTCTCCATCTGGTAATAAAACAAAGCCATAGTTGTGTTGGGCAGATTATTTCTTAATATTGACAAATACAATCTTGGATGCTATTAAGACATCTATGATGTGAAATGGAGTTCAAAAGCCTACATTTCTCATTCAGTGATCTTCAATTTTTCAAAATTGTTCAAAGATAGATAAGTAGATAGCTAGCTAGCTAGCTGGATGGATAGATAAAGCTAGCTAGCTAGAAATAGGTATAATTAAAGAAAATAAAAATTTCATTTTGAAACTATCAAAGATCACTTTTTAAATACATGGGCATATATTTTCATGTTCAAAAGCAGAATTTGGGATTATTTTTATACAGATGAAAAATTGTGGAGGTATATTTGATGATTATTTTATTTCTTAATTTCTCTAAATTCAAAAGTAAATTTGTTGGTCTAAATTTTAATTATTTTGAAATAATTCATACATAGCTATTTTATCTATATCTACTTCAATGGAATATTAAATATTTACTTATTAAATATAAGTGAATATATTATAATGACTGGTATTATTTCAGTTATTAAGAAAAAAATATGGATTTCCCTCTTAATCCTTAATTCTTCTTTTGCTCTTGTACTAAGATTGTTAAATAGGACTAATTTATGAGGTCTGTCCAGAAGGTATCCAGCCAAGTAATATGAAAAATAGAGATATTTACTGAAGAAGATACAAGAAACATTGTACATAGGACAATGACATCTCAGTCACCTTCAAAGTAGATACCTTGGGAACTCACATAATTCTGCCAGTCATCATCAGCTGTCCCATCATTTGTTCCTGAATCTCAGTGACTACCTGAAATCTCTTCCCTTTCAAAGGTGATTTTACTTTTGGAAAAAGTCAGAAGTCCCAGGATGCTAAATCTAGGCTGGAGTGGGGCTGAGTCACCTGGGTGATTTGATGTTTCACCAAAAACTCTGCACGAGATGTAATGCATGAGCAGGTATGTTGTTGTGATGAAGCTGCCAATCACCAGTTGTCTGTAGCTGAGTACTTCTTAATCACCTGAATAGCTTCCACAAAGGAATGTTCAATCTTAAGACAAAATTTGATGAAGATTTGTTGCTGTACTTGCTCAGTCATTTTGAATGTGATGGCCACACAGTACACATGCTCACTCAGCAGTGTCTACCGACCCCACTGACTAGTAGAGTGAAAGAGTGAAGTCTTCATTGTTCACTCATGCACACTCTAGTCCACTCTTATTGGATGCCATGTTGTACAAATGATTCTCATTAACAATGGTTGGGCTTTTTCTGGACAGACCTTATGCTCTTAAATCTAATATTGCTTTTAATATTAAAAAATTCAGGAAAAAATTTTACCAGCTACTTTAATATTTTCCTATTGGATTTTTATAACTGAAACAATCACTTAATTGGTATATTTTTATTTCCACTGGTATACTGATTAGGTTAGATTTATTGCAAATTAGAATTGATGTGATTTTGTAGAATTATTTTAAAAAGTAAAATCTGATTATCAAGCAACTATGACACTCAAAAATCACTTATGGAAGACTAAATAATTACATAATTAACTTGCTTCAATTTTATATACATAACTATAACCTTATTTATGATATGAAATAATGTTATATTAAATAGATTTATAGGTTGAATAAAAAATAAAATAAATATCATTATATAAGTATGTGATTAAAAGAACACATGAATAGACATATTTATATTCTTTTTATTTTAATTTATAGTGACAGTAAATTTTAACACTTAAGTAAGTACATGTTCTTTCTACTGACATAAGTGGAATTTGTGAACACATATCCAAAGGCAAAACTTGGTCCATAGACTCTCTAGTCTTCAAGGTTATGGTTTTATACATGTATGTATTTGGGTACATGTGCTTTCCAGATAAATATGTGTGAATTTTAATGAAATTTACTTAGCTCAAAAGTAAATGATTGGAAGATATCAGTGGTGTTCAGATTACTTTGTCTTTTTCTGTAGCCTTATTTAGTAAACTCCCTGAGGTATGGCAATTCTATAGTTGCATTCCAGTAAACTACATTTGACATCTTTGCTGTGTTTCATTTGGCTGTGACAGGGGTAACTCTTTGAATTAAATTAGGGAGTAATAAATTAGTGCTCATAGTTGATCATGGATGAAAAGACAGGCTGTCTAGTGGACGAGATGTTAGAATTATACTCTTTTGAACCAAGACATTGTTAGTTCCAAGCTAATAAACAAAGAATATGCATCTTTTCATCAGGGCAGTCATTAGTTGTGCCAAATTTCCACTGTGTTCTAATTATTTATAATTATTTACTACAGTGTAATAAAGAAATTCTGGAGAAAATGACTTAAATTATTAGATAATTTATACTAATTTCTAGGGACTGTCCTCTGTTCATTTCTAGCATTTTCTCTTTCAATTTGAAAAAGAGCAGTTCTAAGAGCAATTATTCAATAAGTGAGTTTTATCCTGAGATGGCAAGGGTTTGAATGTTGTTTTTTAACTCTTATTAGTAGAGGATTTACATGCAGAAAACAAGACTTTAAGTGATGTGGTTCAATTAGCATTAGATAAAACTCCCCTTGAAACAGTGGCTCATTCTCTTTTGTTTCACCATCTCCAACATGTCTGACATCTCATCGTCCAATGTATATGCTCCGATTGCAGGCATCACATTTAAGTTCCATTAACAGGAGTAAAGGGTATGAAAAAAAGAATCACCTATTTCCTTTAATTTAACATTTCTGGAAGTGAAATACCATTTCTGTATATCTCATTCACCAGACTTTGTTAGATGACTACATTTAACTACAAGGAATCCTGGAAAGTGTGAATAACATTTCAAAAATGAAAATCAAGGCCCTAGCTGGTGGTTCAGTGGTAGGCACTGGTTTGTGAACCCAAAGGTTGCTGGTTCGATTCCCAGTCCAGGAACATAACCAAGTTGCAAGTCAGGTCCGTAGCTGGGGGCAGGTGAAAGGCAACCATACATTGATGTTTCTCTCTCTTTCTTTCTCCCTCCCTGCCCTTCTCTTTAATGAATAAAAAAAAAAAAAAAAAATCTTAAAAATACAAAGGAAAAAAAAAGAAAGTCAGGGTTTCTTTTGTTTTGTTTTTGTTCTTGTTGTTTTTTGTATTATAGAAAAAGGGGAGAATAAATAGTGAGAGGAAACTAGCAGGTTTTTGTTTTTTTTTTTTTTTTTTTTTTTTTTTTTTTTTCCCCATAGGGTATTATCACTAGTGTCCAAAAGAAAACAAATCAGGGCTTAAATAATTCAAAAGGATTATTTCAAGAAGGATGAAATGGACTATTGCACAAGGGGGTTGGGGGCTTCTGCAATATGGTTCGACCGTGAGATCTAGGAACATCTCAAAGTTTAGGTACAAAGGGCTTTTCTTTAGTAGCAAGGAGTCAGCCAAGCTAGAAAAACAGAACTGTGGAGGTGGGATGGAGAATGGTGTGATAAAACAGTGGAGGGAGAGTGTTTTACCCTGGACCAGCCTATTCTCTGGAGTTTAATGCTGGCTTGGATTCAGGGCAGACCAGCATACAACACTGTCGGGGAAAGTTTGGTTAACCAGGATTTTGTTCATTATAGATCAGTGGGAACAACATTCCAGTAGTTCAAGTAGTTATCCAAGGTGAAGAATGAGAATTCTTCAGAGCCTGTGTCCTGCCTTGTCATAGGTAGATAAAGGGAGCATCTATGAGCCTTACAAGCCTTACCTAAGTTGTGCAGAGAAAGGTGTTTTCAGTAAGCCTTTTCCTGAAACACAGAGGCAGGGACAGGGTGGAGGAGGTGAGGGTCATGGTAGTGGTGTTGGGTTTCTGTAACCTTCCCAGTTGACCTGGGGTCCCAACGGGGAGTGAAAGGCAACATTGGCATGCAAATCAGAACAAAGGGAGCTCTAATTTGTAAACTTGCCAACTTAGACAAACACAGCACGGTCACATTGAGAATATGTAGCCTGATGATACTAATTATACCTCTTCTCCTGAAAGCCACTGGTTCAATCAGTTCTTCTGAGGTGCACTGTATGGACTTGTCCCTAAAGGGGGAAGCATTCTTTACTCATGAAATTGAGACATAGATCCTCAGACAAGGAAACTTTATCTTTCAAGGCAGAGGTTGGGAATGAGTAGAAACTGTTTTCTCTCATTTTTATCACTTTTGTGCTTGGCCATTCCGTTTAGACTTTAAGCTTCAGTAAAATTTAGAGATGGTCTCACACTATAAATGCAAAAGGAGGGTTAAGCCAAGCTTGCTCGAATGAGCTTATTTCGAAACTAAATTATCCAGTGACACATTGCTTTCTCCATGTATCTTTTTTCTGGTACTTCCAAACATAGTGAAGCTTTCTAAATGCACAAACCAATTTATCATGTCTAAGCTGTTGTTGGTATAATAAAGAGGCTACCGTGGTGATCATTTTAGGAGTTTGGAAAGAATTTGAGCCATGATGTCAAGCTGTTTTATCCAACTGAAAGATACCTGTGCTTTGTCATTATTGTTGACGTGGTGGGTTATGGGTGAAGAGTTAGCTGTGTTTCATAAGAATATTTTACTCATAGTGCTTAGCCACAACATACTGATAGAATATATGAGGGAGACCAATAAATATATTTCTGAACCAGTTGAAAAATGAAACAAAAACTAAAGTAAATGGAGTTCAAGATGGCTGGCATGACCTCGGTTGTAGGACATAGTTTAGTGTGAGTCAAAATAGGCTTGCTAACTTCTTATTTCCTTGCAGTATTATTCAGGGGTATAGGTGAAAGGGACAGAGTAGAGAGGACATCCTGCACCGTTAGAAGTTTTTATAAATAAGGTACACATAATTTAAAAAAAATGTGTAAGAATGTATACCAGCAGCAGTTGGCCAACAACTTACTCTCTCTCCATAACCAGAAGGGGCTGGGTCCTTACTTTTTATCACACAGCCTGAGTAAGTACTCTCAGAGTTCCTTGTTTCCTCATACAATCTGATCTGCTAGTCTACACTATACAGTTTTTGACCCAGATCCTGGAACAGACCATTATGTCCAAGGAATGCTAATTTCTCTTAGTAAGAAATAAAATTTAGAAATTACAACAGGATACTAGGTGTGTGTTTCCTTTTTTTATAATTTATTATATTATTTAACTGAAGTGTTCATGAATAAGTGATTCTTTGAGCTATTCTTCTATTTGTCTTATTACAAATCACTTCACTTTTAAATTATGTAACCATTTAAATAAACAAATGAGCAGCCATAATATAATAGGGACATAACTCAAGGTTAAATAAATGTTAATATTTGTCTTACCTGATTTATATCTTATAGCATAAGATATAAAAAGTTAACTATTTGGAAACTGATCTGAATTATATATAATAGAATATATGTGGATGTATTTTATATTTAAAAATTATAGAGAATTGGCATGATGAGGTGTGCATATTTTTTCAACTTGCTTTTTAGTCAATATGTTATTTTTGAGACTTTCCCATATTAATATGAAGCTGTGGTTTGATTACTTTATAGTATTACACTGAATGTATAAATACCAGGTTATTTGCAATATTCTAATAAAACATTCTATCTCATGTCCCCTTGTGCTCAAGTACAAGGTTTTCTCTAAGGCACGATATCTCCAAAAGGACTTGTTGCCTTGGGAGATGTCTATATTGTATATCCAGTGTTACTAAATATTAATGAATTTCCTCACCAAAATGGTTGTACAAACTTATACTTTGCCAGTATAAGTGTTTTCATTATCTCAAGTCCTTGTTAATATTTCAATGATAAAAATTAATATCTATTAAGTAAAACTTTTTATTTATATTTCCCTGAAGATCAGTAAAATTCTGAAGTGTTTCAGAAATCTATTTGGGTTTCTTCAATTTTAATTTATTATATTACATCTTATTTTTTCCTAGAATATTGCCTATTTTGACTAAAATTTTAGATAGTTTTGCATAAATTAGTTCCATCCATTGTTTATGACTTTTGAATATAGATAGTATTTTATGTATTTTTGTTCTGCCTTTCCGCATTTCTCTATTTTCTTTTTTTCCAGGTTTATTGACATATAATCAATTTTCTAAATATTTTCACCATAAGCATTTCTGCTGCATGTTTGCTGCAAGCATTTATGCTGTATTGTCGAAGCACAACTAATTGACTGTAAGATTGTTTCTTTGTAAAAAAATTAAATAATGAAAAATAGAAAAAGGGCACTAAAAGGGACATAATGAATCATAAAAAATATCTATTACTAAATTAAAGACTATTGCAACAAATGAAAGACATTGCCTTCAAAGTCATTCATTCATAGTATTAGATATGTTTTTGCTTGTAGATTCATGTCCTTGTTCAGCATTGCACTTTTTCTTTTTGCTACAATTTCTTCATTCTTTAACAGAGGCAGTTAGGGATTGAGCAAAAAGGAGACAGGACTCATGGACGCAGACATCAGTGAGGTGATTGCTGGAAGGAAGGGTATATAAGTGGACTAAATAGTAATGAGAAAAATATAATAAAGATTACATTTTTAAAACAGAGGTATCATTTTCTAACTAAAGAATTGATAATTAAATCTCTCCAAAACTGTTGTAAATTAGTAACCACCTCTTTTATATTTGTTCTAGCTTGGTAAACTTGGTTTCCACAAGTGGGAGGGACAACTGCTCACTTAAGCATTTGTGAACGAATATGCTAGCATTTTCTAGCATAGTATGCAATCTGGCTTTAGATGAAGCTTTGCAATCTGGCATCACACAGAGTTGTTATCATCCACTATTTTAAGGCCACCACATGAACTTATCACTGTATAGAACATTATGAGGGCTAAGATTTATATAATATAAAATAGGAGTACTACCAGAACTTTGTCAATGGGAAAATGAACCCAAACTGTAAATACTCATAGCGTAAATATATTATGTCTGTCCAGTGAAGATGAAATTGTCAACCAGTTATTTTATCTTTTATGGTAAAATAGACTTATCGCCAATTAGTTGTTCAGTGAAAATGTTTGCTGCAAAAAAATGCTGCTGAAAAGATGTTTACAGAAAAGATACCAGACTTGATATTTGACTTATGACAATGTGTAAGTTATAGGTGTCCAACATGATGATTTGATATACATATGCATTGTAAAAGGATTCCCACAATAAGCTTAGTTAAAACTCCATCACTTTGCATAATATTTTTTAGGGTTTTTGTTTTGTCTTGTTTTGTGGAAACATTTAGGATCTATTGTCTTATTAGATCTTCACAACTATTTGTGTCCTTTCTTTCTTTCTTTCTTTCTTTTTTTAATTTAAGATTTTATTCATTATCTTCAGAGAGAAGGGCAAGAAGGGAGGAAGAAAGGGAGAGAAACATCATTGTATGGTTGCCTTTCACCTGCCTCCAGCTACAGACATGGCTGGAGACCTGGCTTGTAACCTGGTTATATGCCCTGGCTGGGAATCGAACCAGCGACCTTTGGGTTCACAGACCTGTGGTTATCCACTGAGCCACCAGCCAGGGCTATTTGTTTTCTAACTATAAGTTTGTACCCTTGGGCCAACACCTCACCATGTTCCTTGCTCTTCAGCCCCTGGCAACCACCTATTTTTACTCTATTTTTATGAGTTCAGCTTTTTTTCTTTATCCATTCACATATTCTTCATTTATTCACCCATCAATGGACACTTGTTTTCCTGTCTGGCTATTGTAATTAATGCTTCAGTGAACTTGGGTATGTATATCTCTTTGAGATGGTGATTTCAATTCCTTCATATAAATACTCAGAAGTGAAATTGCTGGGCCACATGGTAGTTCTATTTTGAATTTCTTGAAAAACCTACATTCTGTTTTTCATAGTGTTTGCAGCAATACACATTCCTACCAATACTGTACAAGGATTCCTTTTTTTCCACATTCTCAGCAAAATTTATTATCTTGGCCTTTTTTTTTTTTTTTTTTTTTAATATTAGCCACTCTAACATGTGTGAGGCTTTATCTCACTGTGGTTTGGATTTACATTTCCCTGATGATTATGGTTGTTGAGCACTAATTTTATGTACTTGTTGGCCATTCGTATGCCTTCTTCAGGAAAAAAAAATTAACTGTTTGGGCCCTCTGCCCAGTTTTTAATTGGATTATTTTTTCTACTGAGTTTTATAAGTTATTTGTATATTTAGATATTAAGCCATTATCTGATAGATGGTTTGTAAATATTTTCTTTCATTTTCATAGGTCGCTACTTCATTTTGTTGATAATTTATTTTGATGAGCAGAAAGAAGCCTTTTATTTAACATAGTCCAACTTGTTGATTGTTTCCTCTGTTGTTTGTGGTTTTGGTATTATATCCAAAATCATCATTTCCAAGACCAATATCAAGAAAATTTTTTGCTTTTTTTTTTTTCTTGTTTTATAGTTTCAGATTGGCACTCTCTATTTTAATCAGTCTTACAAAAGTATTTCAGTGTTATTAGTCTTTAGAAATAAACAGCTTCTGCTTTTACTTATGTTGTTTGATTCAATTTTTATAACAATTTGGCAACTTTGTTAACTATGGATTGTTAGCTTGTTAAAAAAATAAAGATCCTAGTGCTCAGATAGTTTGAGATCTGCCATACACAGTAATAAATGAGCAACAAAAAACTGTTAAATTCCAACTCAAACCCAGTATTCTGACTCCAATCTTAGGTCTTCAAACTCTTTATCAGTAATCAGAAACTGACTCTCTTTTTCACAGAGGTTACAGAAACATAAGTTAATATATAGAAAATATATTTTATATAGAGCAAACCCAGGCACATTTTCACTTTCCAGCATGTTGACAAATGACTTCCTAAGGATCAACCAAAATATATTTTTCTATAGCAGCAGGAATAACTTTAGCTTCTGTTGAAAGGACCCGGGTAGTCATCTGTAGCATTCATTTAACCAGATGGTCAGCACCATAAAAATTTGGATGAAAATTAGTATATGCAGATGAGCTGTAGATGCTTCACAGCTTGACACTGCTGAAATGATTTTTAAAAATGTGCCTGAAAATTCAGAATTTTCTCTTAGTTTAAGAAAATGAGAGAAAACCCATTTTTACACATCAAATGTTTTATTTCCAGTGTATCTTAATAATCATCTATGTAATGTTTAGAGGATGATTGTTTTAAGCTTTTTTTGTAACTGAAAATTTAGAATAATAGTAGTCTATTTTTATCAGACTGACTTGCCTATTTTCTGTAACATGATAGATAACATAATAGAAAGCAAACTTCTTTGAAGAATTCGTCAAACTTCTACCATTTATTGGCTATCTAGATAATTTTCCACTTTAACTGCAATATCATCTGTTTCTCATTTGTAAAAATAAAATAGTTGCTAAGATTCTGTATATCTATTGGGTAGCTTGAAATATTTTAATGTTTCCATAAATTTATAAAATTCTTTTAAAGTAACAGAAAAAAGTTAACTCATTTTATTCTATAATTCAAGTGTCATATCTGTTGGGAATAAAATTAATTAAAGCTACAGTATGTCAAGTTTGAGACTGCCTATATTTATATCCTTAAAGTTAAATTTTAAAATTCCAGGTAAAATATGTACTACACATATATACTTCACATGGAAAGATTCCCCACCTATTTAAATTAGAAACATTAAGAAGAAGAGAAAGACTTATTTAAAATAATTTAATCATAATTTCAGAATAAAATTTAGGAAAATCAAAAATGGAAAAAGCATGATTTTTATAGTTTTACAATATGAGAATGATAATCTGTCATTCATAACTATCACACTGTAGCAAAGACATTTAAAAGTATAAACTAGAGTAAAATAAATAAAATATTTACTTTATTCACATTTTTAATAGATATTATAGGAGTTTATCATATCAATCTCACATAAGAAAAGTCAAAAGTAGGTCTTTCCTTTCATTAGAAAGTTGGTGCTCTTTCAATGTCATGAGGATAGGAATATGGAAGTTCTTTTTCACTGTCAAAACCCTGAGGGAAGAATGATAGAGAATGTCTTCCAAAACCTGGAACAACAGTAGATGGGAATATGACTTTTTCTTTTTCCCACAAAATAGGTGACACACTTGCATATAAAATGATGATAATGTATTAATAGTAGCAGAGTTAAACTATATACATTTATATGGAGTACATGGAAACATAAGAATTATTTTACATTGATATAATAGGGAAAGTATCTTAAGTTATAATCAGCTAACCAACAAATAAACTTTAGGGGTATAAGTTCAGTCACTCATAACTTTATCATACCATTCAGTCTATTATTTTTATTTTTATTACTGTTGTAACTAGTACCTATCTTATCAAATCTAAGTTATTCTCAGTAAGATATATTATTTTATATATCTCTGTTAAAAATGAGATTAAGTGACCCTCTATTACTTCTAAATTCAATTGTGACAAAATGTGAAAGAGCACTTCTTAGAAATGAGCTTATATGATAATTTTTAATATGTTGCCTGCTGTTTAATCTTCAACATATCAGCCTCACATGTTTTAAACATGTGTATTTCAACATCAAATATTATATCATTTTGTGATTTAGTTTGTTATCTTTTATAGTTCAGTATTATGTAAAAGTCTACAGCTTTGGCATGATTTTCCATTTTGCCTTTTCATATCACTTCTTATTTTATAAAATATATACATATGTGTGTGTGTGTGTGTGTGTGTGTGTGATTTTATAAAAGCAACCATTTACTGACTCTTAAGGACATCTCTTTTTGAGGTGTAACTTAGGAAAGCTTTAGTTGCATTAGCTATATTTTACAAAAACTTGGACCATGAACAATTTTATTTGTAATAGTTTAATAATTGTATTATTGAAGGGGGTAGGATCTGACTCAAAAACCAAATTCATTTCTTACTATAGGTTTGGCACTATCTGTAGGACAATTTTCACAAAAGTGAGTTCTGCAATACACCATTTCTGTGATATATTTCACAAAAATAGCATTCCAAAGTAAAATAAATATTAAAGAAGAAAATATATGCTAAATTTTGCTACAATATATCTAAAACACTATCATTTAACATGTAATAATTATGTAAGCTATTGGCATATTTTAATTTTTTGTATTAACTCTTCAAAATCCAGTATGTACTTTAAATATGTGTAAAAATATGTATGGGTATAAATGTATTTTTTCATGTGTTTGGTAATATTGCAATTCATATTACTGAAAAGATTAAACAAATGAAATGTAGGCATTTTGGAATAATGAAAAGAAAACTTTGTATTAATATGATTTGAGAAGCTGACAGAAGGCAGTAATTAAATGGTGAATTGTCTGGATATGAAAGGAAAAAAAAGTACACATTGGTGGTTACAGAATAGACAAGGGGATGTTAAGAAGAACAAAGGAAATAGAGAAGCCAAAGAACTATAAGCATAAATCATGGACGTGAACTAAGGAGGACATTGCTGGAAGGAATGGGGTACTGGGTGGAGAGGGGCAAAGGAGGGAAAATTGGGACAACTGTAATAGCAAAATAAATAAAATATATTAATTAAAAAAATGTACAAAGTCTGTCTGAAAACAGTTCATCCATTGTTAAGAGAATGAGAACAGTTGGCATGATCTTAATGTAACGTGGCAGCCAAGGAGAGTGGACTGGAATGTGCCTGTGTGAACAATGGTGACTTCACTGTACTAGTCAGTCGGGGCTGAAAACACCCCTGAATGAGCATGTGTATTGTGTGGCTGTTGCATTCAAAGTGACTGAGCAAGTAAAGTAATGAATCTGCATCAAATTTTGTATTAAGCTTGAACAGTCCTCCACGGAAACTATTGGGATAATTCAGAAGGCCACAGCTATGGGCAACTGGTGATTGGCAGCTTCATCACAACAACATGCCCACTCATGCATCACATCTCATGCAGATTTTGGTGAAACATCAAGTCACCCATGTGACTCAGCTAATACACAGTGCTGATCCAGCACCCTATGACTTCTGGTTTTTTCCCAAAACTAAAATAACCTTTGAAAAGGAAGAGATTCCAGACCAACCATGAGATTCAGGAAAGTATAACAAGAACAGATGTTGGCAATTGGGAAAACTATGAGGTTCCAAAGGTGCCTATTTAGAAGGGCACTAAGATATCATTGTCCTTGGGTACGATGTTTCCTGTATTTTTTATCTTCTTCAGTAAATGGCTCTATTTTTCATAGTACATAGCTGGATACTTTCTGGAAAGACCTTATATGCATGTCACATTGAACATGGAATGTGTGCTATTTGGTAAAATACTTAAATGTTATTTAAATTGATATGTATATCTCTTTTACAAAATCCTTATAGTATTGTTCAGATTTTTAGCTATACATATCTCCTTATCTTCTGTTGATAATTTAAAATAGGTACATAGAAAGAAACATAGGTACATAGGTAAAGGGAGAAATAGGCACTGTATGAAAGTAAGTCAAAATGTAATAATTGGTTGATGTACAGCTCACATCATTTTTATGAATGAAAATTACTGTCCTGGAAATGCTGTTAAACAGGTTTAGACATTTTCTGTTGAAGTCCTAAACCAGTGACTGATCATCACAGGGCACATCAAGGGCTAATGCCCTTGACCCAAATGGAAATAATTAAAAATGGGGTTGTCTGAGGTCTTCTTTTGACCATATCACTGTTCAAAATTGCCTATCACCCTTAGGTGTTTAATCCCAGGAGCATTTCCTAATTAATGTTCTGTTTCCAAATCTTTATCCAGGAGCCTGCTGCTTGGGAAGCCTGGCTTGGACAGCAAGCTGATCTGAATTTCACAAGCGAAATACAAAAAACATTTCTCTTCATCTAGGGGTACAAAACACAAAGTGGGCATATTTTATTATTATTGACTGCATATGAAAAGACAATCTGCCATAGTTCTCCACAAATTATTTACCAATATTTTAATGACATTGCCTTGTAGGTCATGACATTTGAAACTCACAGGGAACTCTCTTTATAAACTAGGGAACTGAGAAGTGAGCGCAGATCAACACATTTGAGAACCATATGGATAAAGGATTCTAGGGAAAAACACGAAGTGAAGATACTCAGCCTTTGCTTTACCCAGAGACCCAAATCCAGCACCTTCAGGGGCTAGATCAAACCCATTATTTCTTCTTGGTTTTTATTTTGAGGAAAGGAATGTATGCATAGACATGTTTGCTATGAAAATGCTTCCAGCAAATATGTTTATGACAAAGAGGCTTATGGTGAAAATACTGAGAATCATCAATTTTATCTCAGTAGAACTGGATACAAAAGAGAAACTAATTGGCTGTAAGATAAAATAACAAAAGATAAAAGAGAGTCATTATTAAGAATATAATAAAACATGAAAATTAATAATAAGTCAATTTCAATGCTATTAACAATTAGCAATATAACAATGCTAAGGTTAGTAAAATAATATACATATTCATATGAAGGAGTTTGCTATAAAGATTCCTAGAGGGAACTGACAAGAATAATAAGACATGCTGAGGAGCTGGAATTTACTCCGAAATCCATAGGAACCATCAAAAGATTTTTAATAGTTGATTTTTAGTGTATCTTTTTATTACCATTTATTCCTTTTATACCTGCTTCTACCTCCTCCCAACTTCTCTCCCCAGAATCAACACATTGCTGTCAGTTCCATGAGTTCTTTTTTTTTTATGCTTGGCCTCTCTACCTTCAACCCTTTCCCCCTTCACTGCCCAAGCTGTCAGTCTGCTCTCTCTCTCTATGAGTCTGTCTCTATTTTGCTTGTTAGTTGAGTTTGTTCATTAGACTCTGCATGAGTGAAATCATGGGTACTTGTCTTTCTCTGACTGATGTATTTCACTTAGCATAATGTTTTCCAGGTCCATCCATGCAGTTGCAAAGTGTAAAATTTTCTTTTTCATGGCTGAGTAATATTCCATCATATAAATGTACCATGGCTGTTTATCCAGTTACCTATCAATGGACCATTTATAACATTGATTGTAGAGAAGATCGATGTGGAAATAGGAACAGACTTTTTCTAAAATATATTTCAATGGAAGATTTAAAAAATAAGAGACTAGTTAAAATTGGACATAGTGAAAATAAAGATGAAGTAGCAAATCAAGAATGACACTAAAGTTTTGTGTTGAGTTGATACTTTAACATGGGTCATCATAGGCAACATGTACATACACAGAGCCTAATGGGGATGCTGCAACATAGGCCGAAAACCAGCTAATTCAACTTTTCTGCCTAAACTGACTTTCAGTCTTAGATTATTGATATTAAAATATGGTTATTGAAATATATATTATATATAATACATATCATCACAATACTTAACAAGAGTCATATATAGCTAAGTGGAAAATTAATGCAGCCTATTTTAATACAAGCTAAAAAAGAGGATCAAGATATTTAAAATTATCTTCTGGATTTTGGAATCAAATAGAGAAAGAATTACATGGCCAAACTGCCAAGTTACCTATCATGCAATTCTGAAGACTTTCTTGTGAGTGTGCCCCAAGCCTTTGTGCATGTATGACCAGAGTTCTTTCCAGAACAGGTGAAGTGTTCACATTATAGGACTTAATTACAGGTGAGCTCACCTGTAAAAACACAGGATAGTGTTTTCCTTGCCCTATAGAGTGTTATTTCAGTGGGAAATACTTGGAAAAGTACTAGATAAAGAAAGAAAGGTAAAAAAGACAGAAAAATGGTGTATGTGTTTGTGCTGTGTGTACGTGTGTTGCCTGTAAGGGGGAGATTGAGGGAGGAGGACATTTATTCAGTAGGTAACAACAGCAGATTTAGCACATGCATACAGATGTGAAATAACCTTAAGATCCCTTCTTATAAAAAAAAAAGTAACTTAGTCACTTTAATTGATTCAAAAATATATAATACAAAGAAATCATTTTGGTTAATTATTTAATTTCTAATTAAATTCTAAAGGTTTCTCTATTAGCCAAGATATTAATCAGAAAACATGATTTTGCTAAGGAATATGTTTCCAAGTGTTAATTGGATAGCATATAACTGATTTAATATATTTTCCTATTCCTTATATATATTGTTGACCATACAATTTTAAAATTTGAGTAATTAAATATTCAGATACTAGTCTATGCTTATCTGTAACTAATTACTCAAAGATAACTCCAAGCTGGTGTTTGGAGATAAGAGTTGTTTAATAAAATTATTTTATAATTGATAACAATAACTATAAATGTTATTTCAGGTAAAATTTTTTGATCCACTTGTACTGTACTCTATTAAAATAGGCTAATTTTATAAAGTTGTATTTACTTCAAGGAGTTGTGTAGCCTTATGCAACCTTTTCAATGCACTGAGATAGAAGTGCACATGCTAAAATTCATGAACTGTCCTGTATTCTCTTATCCATTCATCTAACCATTCCAATAATATAGTATAATTAAACAATAATCAGTGAACCTCTAGTTATATTCTGTGAAGTAACTTGAAAGAGATGATCCTCTCTTGTAGTGCTGATTTTCATGTGCAGTGCAGTGCTAAAAAAAATTAAACATTTCACAGCTTAATGCCAAAGCCTATACATATGATACAAAGTAACAATATTTTGGTACATTCTAGTTGGCATATGTCTATCAAATATTCTATAATCAATACAGTCTTCAATAACAAATGTATTATCCCAGTTCAACCTTCTTTAAAAATAGACTTCAGCTATTTCTTGATATATCTTAAGTAGGATAATATATCCATTAAATACTTTAATTCCAATGATATATATTTAATTCCAAATATATAGTATATACATATCACATAGGTACAAGGTTTTCCCCTGATTGTCATGTCTAGTCAAATCCACAAATCTGATACTATGTATCACCAACTATGTTAGAGTGGACAACAAAATTGGCAAGCTAAAACATAGATTAGGAAAATCAGTCAGTGTAAAACTACAGTTCAAACAGGATTTGGAGCAAGTAAATTGTCTGTAAATTATAGTACCTTATCTTCAAAGTTTTATAAATTGAATAAGTTGTACTTCCTAAAATTGGAATAGACATCCAGTCAAGTCTTTTTCTGTAGTAAGAAATGGTTATGGTGTTAAAATATGCATTTTATCTTCTATTTGGTGCTTGACGAATGTCAAGATGAATCTCATCTTTACATAAAATCAAAATGCATCTCACACTGTGAACTTTTTACAAACCAGTTTAAGCAGAACACTCATTAAGAGTAATGGAAATTGAACATATACAGACAGTGTTACACCACAACAAAATTTAAATCTCTAATGTACAGGATATTACCAAGCATGAAAGATTCATGAGTTGGGGTGTTAAAATTAAAAGGTATATAATTTGGTTTACAAATCAAATCAATCTTTCCCATGTTTGCAGAACTTGTTATTTTGTCACCAAATGTTGCTACAACTAGAAAGGTAGCTTTCTTACTTCTTTAACCAGGTGCAATGCACTTATTATGAAACAAATAAAAGGTAGATGAATGAATGTGTGATCATATTAGGACTTTATGGCAAGAATTAAAGTAAGTCCTGGGAAGTTTTAAACTGTACTGCTCTGTAAATGTAACACTAGCATTCTATCTAGTTTTTAAAATTCTTTTTCAGACCTTCTCTCTAATACCTAACTGTCCTTTAGTTACCAAATTTATACTAGCGGTTGGTTAGTGCCTTAATCAGCTAGGGCTGCCATAATAAAATATCAGACTGGGTGGCTAAGTAACGGGAATTTATTTCCTCACAGTGTTAGAGGCTGGAAGTCCAAGGTCCAGGTGCCAGCAGGTTTGGTTTCTCCTGAGGCCTCTCAGCTTTCAGAGAGAAGCATTCTTACCACATGCACACAGGCATTTCTTTGGCATATATATCTGTTTGGTATGTTTTTCTCTTATAAGGCCACCAGTCCTTCAGGATTAGACACAATTATTTTATTCACAGAAAATGATTAAGTGGTAATAAATGTGATTGAGAAGCAGTACAGTTTGGTACTAGGCCAGGCTTGGCTTATAACCTTACCACATATTGGCTGAGAGATCTTGGAAAACTATATAACCTATGCCTTCTTATGTGTAAAACTGGCATGAGTAATGCTTTACAGGTGATGCACAAAGTATTATAAAAACTGACAAATAGTAAGTGCCTTATAAATATTACCTATTTTTATTATTGAGACTATTTTTCTATATATCTTGATGTTTAAAGGAATACTTTGTTGTTGTTGTTGTTTTTTAAAGTAAAGGAGAATTTAAAAAAAAAAAAAAAAAAAAAAAAAAAACCTTTTAAATTGCAAGTTGGTAACATGTCCGGACTCTGGTATCAGCTCTGGGTTTGTGTCCTGGCTCTGTCACTTCCTAGCATGTCCTCTGAGAAGTCACTTAACCTCTCGAAGCATTGATTTGCTTGTGGGTGAAGTAACAATTAAAAGGAGCACGTTATGGGAGTGCTGTGAGCATCAAATGCAGAAATGTAAATAAAATGTTTAGAGTGTTTCTTGGTACAAAATAAGAATTACTCCTATGATTTTCTCTTATATAAACATTAATATAAAGATGAACCTCCCTTAACTGTTCACTAAATGTGTGCTTCAAACTTTGTTTTGTTTTTATAATTCACCCAAACCTGAACAATGGTCATTTTTCCCCAGCTGCTCTTATTATAATGCAGTGTTTTTCTCCTGCTTTTGAAGACATTTCTGAGCAGGTAAAGGGAGAAAGTGCTCAGCTTCCCAAGTGGTCTCTGCAAAGTGATTTTGTTTGTCCATTTGTTTGTGTGTTTGATGTTTGGGTAGATAAGAGCAATGCCAGTGTTTCATGTCTGAATCAGTAGGAAAGAAATAGGTAAGTCATTCCCTTTAAGACAACTCACTACATGATGGGTACAGTAGAGGGAGATCTCCTAGAAAATATACAATTTTAAGGAGTAATTTAATGGCAGGTCAACAGGCTGATTAGAATGCTTCTAATTGTGTCCCTTCTTTGACCCAGAAGGTAAACATCCTATAACGTATCCTTTGAAATTAATAGAACAAGCCTTAAAAATGTAAGCATGATGTCTGTCTCATAAAAGGTGAAAAAAGTTGTTTATAACCTTGTTGGATGAAAGTTGTGTGTATGCTTGTTTTCACTGTATGAAAATATATACGTATATATATATCTACATCTATATATACCAAAATAACTGATTATCTCAGGATGCTCAGGGATTGTTTTCCTTGCGATGTTTGATGTTTGGTACCTGATATATCAATTATATATGCAATCTTATAATAACAATAATGCCATCCAAGACCTGGAGTGAGCAGTAACTTATAACTCAGAGGCTGTAGGTAAATGCTGCCAGCCTGGCTGAAGTACCATGTTCCGTTTCTTAGATTAGATTCCTCATTTATTTAAAGGATGCAAGGAAACAGACCTTCTCTAACTTATAAGGTTGCTGTAGGGACAACATAAGATGACAAACACAAAAATGTTTTGCGATGGTTGAAAGAACAATTTAAACATCAGGTATTAGGGTGAGTGGCCATATGAACAATATTGATGAATCTCATCCCAAATGATTAAGGGATATCCCTTGGAAATACAGGTCACATTAAAAGCCCATTCTGGGCAGGCATTTAAGCTGAATGCCTCATAACCTGACAAGAGTGACTGCATTTGGGCACCACTAATGAAAGAATGGGGCCAGCCTCATGGAAGCGGCGGTGGTCAGAGCCACTGTGCTGGGTTTGATCCCAGCTGGCCGAACTGCGGGAGCTTTTGCACGGACACTATCAACATATTGCTTGTTCAGTGTGAGTTTATCTTGCTTCAGTTATTGGGGCACTAACAAAGCTGAGGAGGGAAAGGAGCCTTTGCTCCCCTCCATAACTGGAGAGAGGATTAGAGGGTTTCTTTTCTTTAGGTAACTGTTCATGGTTTCTGTATTTGGAGGACTTATTTTTAATAGCTGAAGAGAAAGAGGCGAAGTGAATATATTCTTTCTGAGAGACGGGAAAGGGAATACGACCCATGATGAAAGCTTCTTTCTATAAAATAAATGACACAGACTTAATTACCTATCACTTCTCTGCTTCCGACTTAAACCCTTATTGTCTTGGCTAGCACAATTTTGAGGAAAACAAATGTGAAAAGAAAGGAATTTCTTCCTGGTAAAAATTTTTATACATTTCTTTCTGTTCCAATATAGGAAAATTGATAAAAATGCACCCTTTTGAATTGTTCTTTAAGCTGAAATTGAGTCTATGAAGCCTCTTCATCACTGGGCATTATTTTACAGGTTGGTGGCTGTCATAGAACTACGTTAAACGTAACACATAGCACACTGCCCCTGAGAGGGAGATCCTGTGAGTGTCTCAGGAGGAGCCGAGAAACCAGTGTAATCAATGCTGAAACCTTTGCAGCCGGTTACTACATCTAGGACTGCCATTCATGATACAGATTATGTACTTAGGTTCCTAGTGGGTTAGTCCCTGGGTGCTGCTTTTAGGATGGCATAAGGGAGAGTTTTATGAGCCATTGCATGCTTAACCTACATATTTAAACATACCAAGTTATACTTAGAAATTGTAGCTACATTGATTGTGGGCTAGAAATAAAATGGTTTAAGAACATGTGACCCAGGCTCAGATCCTGGCTCTGACCTAAGACAAGTCAGTTAAAGTATGTGAGTCCAAGAGCCCTATTAGCTGATTTGAATATTTGATTATTCAGAAAGAATATTTAGATTCAATGCTTACAAATGTATCCTATACCATGATTTCTACTGATTCATGTTTGGAACTTAACAGGTCTTATTAGTTTCAAAATAAATATTATACCCTGATTTATTACAGATTTCCAAAATAAATTTACCTTTAAAATGTCTTGTTTGCCTTTCCTCCAACTCTTTAGTACCACTGATTAATATAGTGTTCCACTCAGTTTATATACTAATGTGTGTATTTATGAATAGAGGAAAAAGACTGGAGTTGGAGATAAATTATCTTTGAAAGTGGTTACCCATTTTTTAAATTAATTTATTGTTGCAGTATTGCAGTTGTTTCATTTTTCCCCTATTGCTCTCCCCTGCTCCACCCACCCCATCCACTCTCCCATCTCATTGTCCATGTCTATGGGTCATTCAATGCGAGCTCCTTAACTAAACCCTTCCCCTTCTTTTCCCACTTCTTTCCTTCCCCTCTTCTCTCTTGTCACAATCAGTCTGTTCCTTGTTTCCACTTTTAATCTGTTAATAAGATTCTATGGATAGGCCCTGGTTTCTCTTCCCAAGACAGTGCAAGTTATTTTAGGAAAACATATTCCCTTGAGACTTGATAGGCAGAGACCACTATAGTTGTCTAAGTTAACAAGTTAGCTCCTGCTGCAGGTGTTGGAGAAGCAGTTAGTCTGTAATTTACTGTGGATCAAAATGGTGATTTTAGGTTGCAGCCAGGTCTCCAGCCAGGTCTGTAGCTGGAGGCAAGTGAAAGGCAACCATACATTGATGTCTCTCTCCCTCTCTGCCTCTCTCCCTTCCCCTATCTCTAAAAATAATAAAATCTTAAAAAATATATTTAAGATTTTATTAAATATATTAAAAAATATATTAAAGATGATTTGCTAGCAAAAGGCTACTGAGGCAAGTGCAGAGGGTCCCTTCTCTGACACTTGAAAGATTACAAGAAGCCACACATGTCTGTTGCCACTTAATCAGTATAGTCACTAAGCAAAATATGTGTGTCCCCTAACATCCTTTGTAGCCACTTGATTTAATGCTTTATTTATATTTATTGAACTTATCCTGCATCTTCACGCTATTGTAGAAACTAGGTGTTTAAAGATGAGTAACTAGAGTCTTCCTTTTCAAAAGAAGGAGAGACATAAGTGCATGTAGTATAAGATATGACACCTCATAAATACTGCAAATATTGAATGTGTTTGGTACTGTCATAGAAATACATAGCAAATACTATAGTATCACAGAATAAGGAGTGAGTAATTCTGCCTGGAGGATTATGGAATGCTTCAAAGAATGATTAATATTAGAGCTGGGCTTGCCAATCAACTACAGAGGATTAGAAACTTGGAAATATTTTGTAGACAGAGGAAACGAAATAAACAAAAACTGAGAGAAAGGAAAGTTTGTAATTCTTTGGAATACCCTTATGTGCAGACAGAAAGTATATTTTATTTAGAGTTGTAATTCAAGAAGATCAAGTTGGACTCTTTTGGGGTAGGGTCTGGAATGATGTGCTGAGTTGCTTGGACTTCCTTCCTGAAACCATGATATGCTAGCTGTTTAAAAACTGCCATTAGGGGAAGGCATGGAGAAAACCATGTCACAGAAAATTATGTCCAGTAGCTATGTGGAAAAGAGCCTGAGGTTAGGGATTTGGTGAGGAGTTATGACAGGCAAGGCATCCATTATAAGAATCATGAAATAATCTGACAAAGAAACACAATAGGCCAGACAGAGCTCCCAAGTCACTGTGAAAGTGGTGCAGCTCCTGCTTTATAAAATGTAATTATCTTGACTGTAGAACATTACAGGAGGCAAAAAAAAATTATGTCAATAATGGAAATAATTTTAGGTAAGTTACTTGGGTGAGACTAAAATTTCTGTTAAAAGGTTTTTATGAAAACTTTGTATTTAAAAGTTATTCTCCCTTCCTTCTTGTGCTACGTGTGTGTTGGTGTATAGGTAAAAGTCTTTTCATTTACTCACATATTCAGCCTTCATTGACTAAATCATTATGGATTATCTTTACCTCTTAGATACTATGCTAGGCGCAAGATGTGGAATAAGGCACAAACTTTTTCTATGGGCATCTCACTGTTAAGAAACTGATAAAAAATGGTGTTATTTGTTAGAGGATATCTCAATGATTCTATGATTTGAAAATGTATGTGTGTTGTGGTTTCTGGAAAAAATCACATTAAATGTCCAGAATAAATCTATTTTGTGACATGATTTTTCCATCGCATTTTGAGAAAATAATTGTACACTACTGGTAGTGGAAAAGATGACATTGTTTTAAGCCATCAATACTGTAAGGGGTTCATTGGGTTACTGTGTAACCCAATGTCTTAGCTCTGAACCACAGAAAACATTTTTATTTTTAACCTTTGTAGCTCAGCATGGAAATGGCAGGTGTTGGTGCTCTTTTACTTTCCTATAAACATTTTTTAACATAAGTCCTCCCTACAAGATAAAACAACAGTGCCCACAGTAGTTATTAAACATTTCATTTTGGGTAAGGAAGTAGCTATGTCATTAATTCTAGCCTAGAGTGAGGGAATCCATGGTGATCATGTATTTCCATTTGAGACAGGGCATATTTACCACACCAAAGCCTTTGCTCAGCAGAAAATACTATAGTTTGGAAGCAAGTGAGCATTTGAGATGATGCTATGAAAAACACACAAGATATGGTTAATATAAGTTACAACAGTTCTGTTGCTGAGGAAAAAAAAAAAACCAAAAAACCTACTTTTAAAGAACTATTTATCCATAAAGTAAATCAATTGTTTTTTTTTCCTTCAGTTTTGTCAGAGTGGCCCTGCTTAATGGCCAGGAGGCTGGAGTTTACAGAAGGGAACATAATGGATGACATTAATGTGTCCATCTTTGTTAATTACATGGAAACTTTTGGAACTTGAATAATATTTATTGTTATGCCCATCTCCTGCTGAGTGCTGCTTCAATTGAATGTCGCAGAATTTTATTTATGCTCAATTGTAAAAGAATGCTCTGCAATCTAGGAGCTTATCATATTAACTCCTCTTCCAAACAAGGGCAGAGATGCAAATAAAGAGGTTATTAAAATTGCCTGTAAAAGACATAGATCTTTCATTAAAAGTTTCTAGACAAGCAGAAACATATAAGCTTAACTCAAGGAGATTAACATGGTTAGGTTAGAGGCTAATTGTGTTTTGCATCTGAAATGTAATAAAAGTTTGTACCCTTCGGGGGCAAATACAGCTAAGGTTCATCAATTATTACCATCTTTAATTCTGCAAACCCTGGAAAACTAATTCAGAGCAATAGTACAGCTAGTTAAGATGATAAATCTCTAATTAAACAAGGAACTATCTTCTTAAGTGAATAATCTGTATCTAGATCTCAATGTGCCTCAGCCTATTTAACTGCGTGTGGGGGAGAAAAATCAAAGCAGGTTTATGTTTTCGAGGCAGAGAGCTTGAGGTATTCAGAAATGCTATTGACATGATTGTAAATTATTAATATCATAATTTCCTAAAAGCAATTTTTGTCACTTCATAAATATGAACTTTATGAAAATTTTATTATAATTTTTCCAGCCAATTACCCTGTCAGAAGACCGCAAGATGGATTCTTTAAAGCTTGAGTTTCCATCTAAATCATGTTGAAATCTGAACTGCTTCAGGCATTGTCATGGAAGGGACACAGATCTTAATGTGCGAAACAAAAATTACAAGTCAAGGAGGAATATTGTGGTTTCCAAATGTGATTTTTCCTTTTCTCTTTTGTTTCTAAAATAGTCACTAGTAAAATCTGATTTAAGATTCAATGTGCATGACATATAAATTTAGTAGAAGTGCTTAATTTTATAATTTTTACAGCATATTTATGGAATGGTCTACCTCTTATATGAGCAACACCAACCAAAAGGGAGACTATTACTGTTTTACCATTATTTGTACATATTGTGATTCAAACTATCTATTAAAATCTATTCATGTTATCAAAAAATAAAGTTGTCAAGGCTTCCATTTGCTAATTGTGTATTGGATAAAGTCAACAATGCTGAAAAAGAAACAATTTTAAACTTTAACAGTTATTATTTTAAGATGAAATGAGTACATCATATTTTATTTGAAAGAATATCTGTATCTGGTAGGCAAAAATGTGACCTGTTAAGGCAAATACACATCTACCCCTGTCTCCGCCACAAAAAAATGAATTGTCTGTGAGACTACAGAAGAAAAGGGATTTAAAAAAAAAGTCTAGGCCTACAATGTTAATGATTATTAAACCATCTATTGTAGAATTGCATTTTAGCAGAACTTTGCAGCTTTAGATGTATATAATCCTTATCACCAGGCTTAAATTAAAACAATCAGGGACTCTAATAAAGAAGGGTTAGGTTGAAACTAGATGCTGGCTTCTATGTGGTTGCTTTGATGGTACCTTGTCACATTAAATTTACTAGAAAGTTGGAGTGAGGGTAATGCAACAAGAAAAATGGGGGGAGGGAAATCGATGTGTTGCAGTAGGTCTGGGGACCAATCAAATAGACAACCTGCAGTTGTATTTCCAATGTGCCTTTTTCATTTTGTGATGTTGTAAAAGTAAGATCTTCATTAGTTACCTCTGGTGTTTACAATCCCCACAATAGAAATAAAAAGGAAATGAGATGTTCCATTTTTAATATTACACGTACGATCGTTTTAGAGTGTGGAGGTTAATTCTCCCCCCAAAACTGTATGAAAGGAATTAAAGGAAACAATTTGAACATTTTAATTCTTTTTGTTTATTTCAAGGAAAGGAATTAGGCACCAAAACACAAAACAATTATATGTGTAATTTAAAACACATATTGATTTTTTCCTGAGCAATAGGTAGGCAATTGGACTAAATAGAAAGCTTAACTTGCATAAATAAAACATTTTCCTACCTAATAACTCAAAATTAAAATGATATTTATAGAAGATGCCCAGTACACCAAGATAATATTTGTAAAATAAAACAAATCCTCATCATTGTTATTACAAGGAATGCATGAAATAAACCATAGATGAAAAAACTATTGTTTAAACTTTCCTTCTAACCTCCTACTATTATATACAATGTAGAACTGTATTTAGAGACTACTTGAATTTCAAGATACTTTCAAAAGAATCAACATCCCTGAACTGAACCCTTCAACTTGTTAATCAGATAGCATGCCAGATGCCACCTTAATTAGAACATGCTTTGAGTTCTAATGTTAGATTAGAAAGGAAACCTTTCATTTGGTATTCTTTGCCAAGTTTCTCTAATGTTGGTAATTTCAAGTTCAAAACGATAGTGAGCTCCATTTGTGATGATTCCTTCACATCTTTCCAAATTTGCAGACTGAGTCTGATTACATGCAAGGATCCATCATCTTATGTTGGGCATAATGAAGTCACATGTAAAGGGAATGTCCAGATCCTGAAACCCAAAGGCAAATGTATTTTGTAAAATCAGATGTGTGCACTATGATTTCAGGTGTGTTAAGCTATATCCAATTAGGTCAAGAAATACCAGGAAAAGAAATGTAGAGGAAAGCTAGGGAGCATAAATGTGTTATGTATGAAATGAATTATGTCTCCCCAAATTCATATATTGAAGTCCCAAACCCTAAGCTAGAGACCCCCAATGTGACTAAATTTGGCCCTAGGACCTTTTGGAGGTAATTGAAGCTAAATGAGGTGGTAAGGGTTGGGCTCTAATCACACAGGGCTAGTAGTGCCTTTACAAGAAGAATAAATAGTAACTGTGTGCTCTTTCTCTCTCTCTGCTGTGTGATGACAGTAAAGAGGTAGCTGTCCATCAGCCCAGGACAGCACTCTTACTAGGCACTGACCCAGCTGGCACCATGATCTTAGACTTTCAGTCTACCGAACATGAGAAATTACATTTCTGTTATTTGGTAACCCAGTCTATGGTGTTTTATCATGGCAGAGCAAGCTGACTAATGCAGTGTGTGTTGGGGGGCAGGGGATCCCTATAGTTGTGCAGAACTGAGGACTATACATCTCATGCTTGTTCAGTCCAGCAGACTTTCAGCCATATGTAGTGGCTTGGAAGTGAAGAATGAAGAGTCTTCCTTTTAGTTGTTTGCCAAATCTTAAGCTAATTTTGAAAATGTTCCTTAGTTGTACCCAAGACCCAAGAAAACTGGGAAACTATAATAGATATGGCATTTGAATGTGTCTGTAGACCCCAGCTACCTGGACCAGTGCAGAGTGTTATTGATGACCATCAAGGGTGTACCAAACTAAATAAAGGCTTAAAGACTGAAGTGGAATTTAATTGTATGAGGACTTCTATAATGCACAACCTGAATTTCAGAGCCAAAAATTTAACAAGGAATTTCTCTTTTCCAAAATGTAGACTGTGATAAGCAACTTTCACAATTCATTATTTTATCCATCTAGTCTTCCATCCATTTAATAAAGTATAGCATTATGTATCAGCAATAATACCAGGCCATTAGAGGACTATTAAACCACTGCCACCAATTTTAAGAACTCTCAGCGGAGGGGGTGGCAGTGGAAAGTGCAGGGGGAGGAGGCAGCAGCTCTAAGGAAGAGTGAAGACTGCTGAGGTAGAAACTTAATGTATAGGGCTAAGGGAGCGCAAAGCAGAGAGGACTGGCACTGGCTGTGAACAGGCTGGCATGACAAAGAATATGACAGCATGATCAAGTGTTAATGGGCACAGAAGGACATGTGTGATTTACTTGTGTGGAATCAAGAAAATTGTTCAAAGGCAGAGTAAATAGAAATGGGTGATGAACTAGACATAGTAGCATGCAAGTAGAGAAAACATGTTCAAATAAACTTCTAAACAGAGTTAACTTTTACACCCTATTAGTTCTTACTTGAAATACTGCTATGTGTAATGAAAAAGAACTAATTCAATAAAAATGAATTACTGGCTACTGTTCTACATTTTTAATGTAATCAAAGGACATAGATCAGTGAAAATAGTATTAATGAGCAATAGGGGACATTTGTTTCTTAAAATAGCATCTTAGTGAGAATCTAATGATATTCTTATCACTTTGATGAGCTTTTTAAGTAAATTACTGTAATTCCAGCAAGAACTTCACTTACCAGATAGATTATTCTAATTCCAGTTTCCACCATACAATCTGGAAGGGCACTGACAATACTAATTCTGAGAGGTTTTGAAGAAAAGCTGTTCTCATATACTTATCCAGACCCAGCCGAGACTCTCCCTTTGATCATCAATGTCATTATTAACAAAATAACCCCTGTTGAACAATCAGAAAATACTTAATAAATGAATGGCAAATTAATTACTCCTTCTATTTTGGGCATGTACAAAATTAAGGTCTCTCTCTTTACTCAGCCTCTTCCTTAACCAAACAAGCCCCACAAAAAGAAAAATAAAGATTTGATTAACTCCTTAAGAATAGTAGCCTATTAGCTTACACAAGAACATCAAGAAGTATTATTGACTCATTATATGTAATGACTCCTTTGGAAATGAGAGGTATTCAAATCCCACATAATACATACTCAGATATCTCAAAGAGATAACTGACTTACTAGTGTGTTGAGAATTAAAAATAATTGAGAAAAAATATATGTTCAAATCATAAAATCATAGAATTAACTTCAGGATACTAATAATAATAAAACTGGAAGCCAGAAAAAAGCAGCTGATTCAACAACTAGTATTAGAAGCCAGATTTATAGGTATGTACTCTTTGCTGTTTTCATTGCTTTTTATTTCCAAGAGATTGAATACATGGGCTGTACAGATGATGTGCATAATATAAACTTTATTTTGCAAAATGATTTTTACCAAACTATACTTCATATTTTTCAAAATACATATGAATTGGTACTAATTTTTCCAAATTGTTATATTTTTGCTCTAAGCATTTAGTATATTTGGGAATAGGATAGTACCTTCTTTTCAAATACATTTGTCAGGAAATACTATTTGATATTTCTACTTGTTGAAATCAATGCATAATCTGTGTATCTGTATATTCAGGCATATTCTATTTTCTACCATTTTGTTAGGGAAGTTAAAAATATTTTTATCTTCAAAAATTCAAGAGAAAGCACACATTAAAACAGCAGAGAATTCTAAAATGGGCCAAATCAATCAGCACTGAGATTACAGCAGTGACAATAGAGACAACAATAAGAGAAGGTAATTATTTGCTCAGCAAAGGGTAAAAGAATTCAGTCCCATTGCATTAAAAGAAACTAATTGTAAATGCTTTGCTCAAAACACCTGGTCTCTATCATTAAGGACAAAGATAAAGTGAGCATCGCCTTTAATGTAAGCCTTTGTTAAGTGTTCTTATATTCACAATGAGTGGAACAGATTAAACATATATAGTATTTGGTATTAGTGAGAAAAACTATGTACACAGTTTACCATAAACAAGTCATATTTTTTAAAAAGAAAAAGCATGTGGTCCACGTGTCACCAACTGAGTGTGTATAATCTTGTTAATTACTTAATACTTGGGAAAAGGCTTTGAAGATGAGAAATGCCATATGTGTTAATATTATAATTTGAGTACTATAGCCTCCATAAATTAAATGTATTTGCAAGTGAAATAACATTTATTTGATCTCTAGGGATAATTAGTGGTTTTGGCCCCCTTCTAATTTTACAAATTATAACTTCTCAAATTTATATTAGAATTCTAACTGCTAATATATAGAAAAAACTTCTTAAAATATGGATATTGAAGAGAAAGTTTTTATTTTATGTACAGAGGAGGAAATGATGTTTTCAAAGGTGGTAGGCAATATTTTAATTGTATAGACAGCATACATAGAAAGTCAAATAAATATTGGGTGAACTCTCACAGCACTGAAATACTTATGGTGAATATTACTCTGATATGGAAGAGACTAGAAGACCAATATTACAAAATAAGCCTGTCATGAAAACAATTAAATAGATATTTATTGCTAAATAAGTTACCACAGTATTTGTAGATGTGTTCAGGAGCACAATTTTACTTTAAAAATAAAATTTATTTTCAAAAATAAGTTTGAAATCATGTACACTTTAGCTTATAGAACTGACCCAGGCAAATTGAATAATAAACTAATTCAAAGAATCTGTAGTCTAAGATGGAAGGTTCTGAAAGGGGCTCTAAAACACCAGAAAACAGCCCTGGCTGGTAGCACAGTGGATAAGGTGCCGGCCTGCGAACCCAAAGGTCGCTGGTTCGATTCCCCAGCCAGGGCACATAACCAGGTTGCAAGCCAGGTCTCCAGCCAGGTCTGTAGCTGGAGGCAGGTGAAAGGCAACCATACATTGATGTTTCTCTCCCTCTCTGCCTCTTTCCCTTCCTCTCTCTCTGGAAATA